>CM034537.1:53252988-53322988 GCA_020002185.1 Paraescarpia echinospica
CTAGCCCTAACTAATCATATACAACGCTTACTTTCATGCTTTTAGCTTTTCGTTTATTGTTTTTGTAATGGCATTGTTCGTCGTTCTCATTCCAATCGCGATAAGCCGTAGTGTCATGCGCCAATCACGATAAGCCGTAGTGTCATGCGCCGCCGCTGTTTGACGGCACACATTCATACATGGAGTCGCAGCATACACTTGACAGCGCATTTCACCATTTGGCTATTTCAAGTATGAATACAACAACGCCTTCTCGTAAGGCAACACAGCGGTAAGCCTGCTTTTACGCATGCATGCATGCGTGCATGCATGCATGGTTCTCATTTTATTTTGGCGCCCTTTGTTTAAACACGCGTACATGTATTGTGGTTTATTTCATAGAGAGATCCAACTGCAGCAACAGCAACAAAGCCGGTATGCACGGTCGCCCCAACATCACGGCGTGACCCCCCTCGACCAATCACTCCACCACCTATCAGCCACGACGCCGCCGATGACTTCGACGACGACACCAGCCTCGTGCTATATAATTTTAGCAGTCAATAAATACTGCAGTCTCTACTACTCACGTTTCCACTCGTCTGTATCCATTGCATAAACACCCTACGTACAGCGCCATACGGGGGCCACTGAACGTTAGCGTATTTATGCATTGGTTTCGTTTTGATCGCACCACTAGATTTATTTATTTATTTAAACGCACAACGCATTGGTTTCGTTTTGATCGCACTGCTAGATTTACAACGCACAGTGCTAGCCAGCTATGCTGCCGCGCCGGGGTCATAGTCCACTCCTGCTGCTGCTGCTGCAGTGCCGGTCGCCTATCGCACTGCTGCTAACATAGGGTACAGCGGGGCATCCTCATAGGGCTGACGGGGGAAGTCTGCACACAGTGGTTTTATCGCGGTTATATAGCCGCGTCATATAGTGCTTAGGTCAGCACGCGCTAGGTACGGCGTTGATCGCTAGGGACACAACTAAAATGGTCTCTGCGCTCACCGCTAGGTGGCACCTCAATGGACCGCCGCTACGAATCTAAAAAGTGCTGACGATCGGATTCGGACCCGAGATCTTTCGATCTCTAGTCAACTCTCCCAGGAAAGCTAATCCGTCGTCGACTTTTATGAAGTGGTTTTATCGCGATTATATAGCCGCGTCATATATTGCTTAGGTCAGCACGCGCGCATTATTTCTTAGGTCAGCACGCGCGCATTATTGCTTAGGTCAGCACGCGCTAGGTACGGCGTTGGTCGCTAGGGGACAAACAAAATGATCTCTACACTGCGGTTATATAGCCGCGTCATATATTGCTTAGGTCAGCACGCGCGCATTATTGCTTAGGTCAGCATTATTGCTTAGGTCAGCACGCGCTTGTCGTACGGCGTTGGTCGCTAGGGGACAATCTGCTTAGGTCAGCACGCGCTAGGTACGGTGTTGATCGCTAGGGGACAATCTGCTTAGGTCAGCACGCGCTAGGTACGGCGTTGATCGCTAGGGGACAAACAAACTGATCTCTACACTCACCGCTAGGTGGCAGCTCAAATGTACTTAGAGGGGGTAATCCATCACGTTTTTTATAAGTAGGTTGCCGAAAACGATTAGTGTCAAAAAAGCCTTTGATCTTTTTTTATAAGTAGGTTGCCGAAAACGTTTAGGGGTAATTAAAACGTTTTTTATTAGTAAAGTTTTGCCCAAAGGTCACCAAAGGTGGCGTGCACGGGAACGACCAGCTCCTCTATACTACTCACCATTGTTCGACTGAGTTTGGATTTTGTTGGAATACGTAAATACTAACGAGCTCTATTATTGTTGTAGAAACTAGACTGGCTGTACAATCAAATAGTGGACAGAAATCGTACCGCAGTTTAAATGTCACCTGCAATATGAGAGCGTAACTAATTAGGGTCAATACAAGGATGAGCTACAATGTGATTGGAGACCTACATCAAATGCGAGCTTATTTATTAAAACACACACAGGCTTAATGTAGAAGGCTGGTTGACCTTGAATTTAGCTGTTTGACCTTGAATTCACATTGCTACATTTATGTTTATTCAAGATCCATTTTATAACAGAGTACAAACTCGACAAAGCTCAATTTCTATGTCTTCCAAAGAATGTTGCTGCCTTGCCTAGTCCTGTGTTCAGTTCCTTTTCAAACTTTATGTTTTAGACATGACGGAGCCTAAATATACGAAATTCACAAACGTTTCGAAGGTTTTATCGTTTAGGATGAATTTGAGTTCTATAGTCCCGTGGCTCACGATAACAATCTTGGTGATGCTGATTTTGATAATAAAGGCTGTGCAAGTATCTGTGACGCTTACTTACGGCTTACTTATCCCTGGGGCGCCACGTGTCGCACAGGGCATGCACACAAATTCACCCTGTCAGCCGCTCTCCGTGCCGCCGCTGCCCAGGATTTCTACCCAAACGCATCTCGTTCTTTCTCCACCATTCGTTCCAACGTCTCTTGTTGGTCTTCCGATCGATCTTTTCTCCACATGTGTCCAATTCATCATTATACGGCAGTCATTTGTACTATCGATTTTAAGGATATGGCCAATAAAACTCCATCCCCTTCCCTTCTCGATGATGTCCGTTATCCTACTTAGTTCTACATTTGCATACAGTTTTTCATTTGAAATTGTTTTTGACCAGAATATACGTAGAAATCGGCGCAAACATCTATTTTGGAATGTATTGAGCCTTTGTCCTTTTGTAGCAGAACCGACTTCACATTGTTCTTGCATATTCTGCTTTTAGTTTTCCTACTGTACTGGTTGGAAGTCCACACTTTCCTCACCTTATGATAGGCTGCTCTTGCTTTCTTAAGGCATGAACTTATATCCGCTGTTGAACCTTTGTCTGCATCCATAACTGATCTCAGACAGGTGAAACTAGCAAAGTATCCACATCGTCGATACCTATTACAATTGGTTGGTTCTCATCAATCTTGATCTTCATCACTTTCGTTTTTGCTCTGTTTATGTATAATCCGGTTCTCTTCGCGTATATTTCTAGCTCGTCTGTTTTCCGTTGCAAGTTTATTCTTGATGTTGACAAAATGGCTAAATTGTCAGCAAAATCTAAGACCTCCAGCGTATCTAATCCCCACTTTATCTTTTCTTTCTATTTTTTTTCTCCGCATAGTCCAATCGCTCACCAACACAAACAAAAACCCTGACATCTCACAGCCTTGCCTCACTCCCGATATTATAGGAAACCATTCTCACAATTTGCCTTCATGTTCAACTGAACATCTGAATTTTAACAAGGTTGATAAATTTGGATGGAATTCCACTGTATTTCACAATTCTCCGTAGACACTCCCCGTGAATACTATGGAAAGCTTCCTCTCCAATTATTACAGTTCTCCAGATCACATTTTAGGTAGTTTAATGATGGGTCCTTTCTTCAGTCTTCATGTATTTCTTCATTCTTCCATATTAATTGGAACAATTCCTCAAGTTTACGTGCTTTCTCTTGCAGTTGTCTTACACAGAAGATCGTGTCTACAGTGCTCAACCTAGCAATTTACTTGGTTATCTCTCTTCGTTTCTTCAACTTCCTATTTGAGAGATGCAGTTTTCCTTAATGTGATGCCTAAAGCTGTTTTATGCCCGCGTTCTTATTTTTCAGGTTCTTAGTATTCGCCGGTGTCTCGATATCCTCACTTCGACCAATAAAGTATTGGTTAAACGCTTGTCTTATTGTTCTTTGAGCAAGATTTCGGGGTGATCTACACTCTACAGCATGCACTGGTGGTCTCATTTTGGTATGCTTTTAAAAGCTAAGAGAACCTTGCGTTTCGCTTCAGTTGTATGTTCCATGATGCCAAGACAGTCTGGGTTATGATGATAGCTTACGCCAAAGGTGTCCAAGGCTGGTTTGTGAATGGTATGTTTGAGAAACTGCCAGTACTCATTTCCATTCCCGTTGAGTGTTTTATCGATTCGGTTTCTGAGGGTTGCGTTGCAATCTGCCGGCCAGTTGCTGGATACAGTTATTGGTCATAATAACCCTCGTTTGACAGTGTTTCTTTCCACTGTGGGAATACTTGGACGACAGTTTCATGTTTGAGATTACAAGACTGCGATCTGTATCTGGTATGGTCTGGTTTTGGTGACATCTTTTAGGTAGCATCGTCGAATCAGAATGAGGTCAAACTGATGTCATGTCTTGGATTTGGTGTGAATCAAGGTACGTTGTGGTGGGCCTTGCTTTTTAGTGTAGGTGTTAGCAGCAACAACAAACTGAGACATCCAACAATAAACACCACAAGACAGTCTCTGCGTGGAATCTTCAAGGAAAAGAAGGCGAGGAAGGCCAAGGAACACCTAGCGAAGGGACACATCTGCTGAAGTAAACAGGAATGGCTACACCTGGACAAGAAATAGAGAGGATTGCCCAAAGTTGTCGTTGTCGATGACTTATGCTCCTCTTGGGGCGAGGGGCATAAGTAGGTAAGTAAGTTAGCAGCACGGAGTGGGAATCTAGCGTCCAGCTCTAGGAAGGGAGACATTATTCATTATCGGTTACTTTCCCAATGCCAAAAGCGTCAGGCCATGACTCTTGTCGTTCCCCACTCAAGCATGGGATTCCCAAGAAGGAGTAGCTTGTCCGATATAGGTACAGACTAAACTACTTGTGCGAGTGCCGCATAGAAGAGATCTTTGACATCTGGCTGCATCACCAGAATGGATGCTTAGGCGGAGCGAATTGTGGCATAACCTTTTTTCCAGACAAAGGCGCGCTGTTATAAGACGATCAGAGATTGCATGTGACTCCTCTAGCTTGCTACACAAGGTGTTCTTATCAGCAAATCCAGATCCATGTTGACGTTTGGAGCCAGCTGGTTTGCCTGACCAGTATATCGTTTGCACTAATTGTTTGATGCCACGTGTCGCGAGTAGTGTTGTTTCTTGCTATGTTGGACATATGCATAGTGGCCTATAACATATCGGTGTGTACACAGAATTGATTTTAAACATCCTTCTTTTTTCGATAACTGCCTGGCTCTATGGTATTGGTGTATAACTAAACTGCCGAAATGTAAGTTTTACTTATTTAACCTCAGCAAAGAAACTGTCAGGAGCCAAAAATTAAAATTATAGAAAATAATCATATTCATTTTTGGTAATGCGTATGCTCTATTGTATTCTCACACGTTTTGTGTTAATACAATAGGTACGTTGTATCATACGTGTCTGCAAACTGTTCATAATAGTCTCGTTTCCAAATCATATTTTTATTTTGTCCAGGGTAATGCTTATGCAGCTTTTTCGTTACGAGTAGTAGTAGTACATGTTTACATGTTGAATCTGTTGTGTTCTATTTATATCCATTATGAGTGATAACAACAATTTTCTAGAGCAATTTTGTGGTCTAGAGAAAAACTCTCTCTATCACATTTTAAAAACAGATTAAATTAATGAAGATGGGGACATTGAAACATTCCAGCAATAACCTTCTTTTAACGATGACAACTTAGTAAACTATTTACAGAACAAACAAAATAAATTTATCGTGCTCAGTTTAAACAGTCAGAGTTTTAAGTGTAAAACTTGACGAAATTAAAATAAAACTAGATATGTTTAAAAACAGTGGTTTTGAGATCAGTGCTCTGTGTTTACAAGAAACGTGCCTCGATGATGAAGTTGATACCTCATTATTGCAAATAGATGGCTATAAATTAATATGCCAAGGTAAAATAAGTAGTGCACACGCTGGCCTAGCTATCCATCTTAGTAACAAATACAACTACAAATCAGTATATATCTATACTAATTCTGACATATGGAAAGGTCAATTTATTGAAATATCATGTTATGCAATGAAGAAAAAAGTAACTCTTGGAAATTTATACAGACGAATTTGCATCTAAATTAGCAGATTTACACAAATGTAAAAGTGACATCATAATTGCGGGTGATTGCAAAATTGATTTACTGAAAATAAACGAAAAACCCATAATATATTAATATTTTGATACAATAACTTCACATGGTTTCTTCCCTAAAATCACTTTGCCAACAAGGCTATCAGAATACCATAGAACACTTATTGAAAATGTTTATGTAATCTGTCTGAAGGATTCTTCAAATCCTCAGCTGGTATTCTTATAAGCAATATTTATGATCACTTTTCTTATTTTCTTTGTGTGGACTATCTCGAAACTTCTAATGCTATAACAAGATTTATACAAATAAAGCAGCATAATCCTGACTCACTCAATAAATTTAAAATTGAAATAAAAAATTCAAATATTTATGATAAACTTAGCAAGAATACTTATGCAGATCGCAATAAAAACTATGATATCCTTGATAAAATTGTTACTACTGCTATGGAAAAGATCTTGCATATTAAAATAATAAAATATAATACATATAAACATAAGAAAACACCTTGGATTACTCAGGGCATTATTAGGTCAAATAAGTTTTGAAATAAATTGTATGAAAGAATAAAACAGACTTCGGTAATTACGGATCAATACCGTAAATTCAAAACTAACTTGTACACTTTTAACATAATATTTTTAAACGAAATATTCGATTGGCTAAGCAAATGCATTATATTTCCAGTTTTGAAAAGCATAAACATTATATTAAAAAGATGCGGTAAAGAAATTATTTAGAAAACCCAAAGAAAGAACAATTTCCAGATTAATTCAAAGTTGACGGAAATAAATGCATTATTGCAAATCAATTTAACTCATTTTTTTAAACAAATATTGGTCCAACTCTAGCCTCTAAGTTAACTACAACTGATGGTAAATCCTATAAAGATTATTTGAAAAACTCAACGCTTCACACCTTCAGTTTTAAACCAATTGAAGTACATACTGTCAGCATAATTGATCGCTTACCTCCAAAATCAAGTTGCGGAATAGATGGATGATCAATAAAAAATATATTAAAATTGATAAAACATGATATTAGCAAAGCATTCACCCTAATTATGAATCAATCCATAATGACTGGTAACTTCCAAACAAATTTAAAATTGCTTTGATTCAGGGTAACCTAAGCGTCTTGGGAAGCAGGCACACGTTTTGTCAAAACTGATTAGACCATTATAATACTGCAACCTATAGAAACTAGTCACTAAACGTTTTACATGGACAAATATTGTTATTTTAATATATGTGTGTGTGTGTGTGTGTGTGTGTGTGTGTGTGTGTGTGTGTGTGTGTGTGTGTGTGTGTGTGTGTGTGTGTGTGTGTGTGTGTGTGTGTGTGTGTGTGTGTGTGTGTGTGTGTGTGTGTGTGTGTGTGTGTGTGATTTGTCCAGTCTGAAACAACTACCATTCGAGTTGGTGACACTCCATTCAAAATGCACTTTTAAATGTACCCTGTTCACCTTTGCATGTCTGCAGATTACTTTTAGTCTTTTAAATGATCCCAAGCTTGAGAGCGTTCAGAACAACATAAACGAGACCCTCCATATCAACACCAAACCCAGACACGATACCAAATATGTTATTTACAATCCTATCTGGAAACTCATTGCACAACTGAAATGTCTCAAATCCAGCAGCTCCACTGGATTACTGATCATTCCTCCACCGTATAGACACAGAATTCGCAGGACAACAACTAAATTCACACTACTTCTATGCATCATACTATCGGGAGATGTCCAACTGAACCCAGGCCCCACTAAATGTCACACTTGTAAGAAATAATTAAAGTCCAATGCACTCAGACTAACATGTAATGACTGTAATAAATCAAATGCGCCGGAATATCCAGACAAGAATATAACAACACTTACAGAAACCTAAACACACCTTAGCATTGTTCAAACTGCTCAGCACCCTGTGGCAAATGCCACAGGGATGTCCTAAACGACCATAAAGCAATTCAATGCGACCACTGCCTAAACTGGATTCACACACATAGCTGTGCAATAGATGACAATAAATACAAAAGATTAATAAATTCTCATGTTCGTAGGCTTGCCCCGAATGCAACAACTTCAACTTTACTCATTCCTTCTTCAGAGACACAGAAATCCCAACAGATAATCCTTTTGATCCTCCGGATGGTAACAGTCATAAACAAAATGAAGCCACTCCTAGCAATACAGCCAGTAACAAGAAAACATATTAACCGAAGAAGAGGCCAAACTTCAGATGCATCCTAATAAACTGTCTAAGCGTCAAGAAGAAAGCCGCAGACATTGATGCACTAAACAAACTACACAAACCAGATATTATCAGTGGCACAGAATCGTGGCTAGATCCCTCCGTAAAGAATGACGAAGTATTCCCAGATAACGTTAACGTCTTTAGGAAGGACAGGGTAGCAGACACTACTGGGGGAGGGGTATTTCAAATATCAAAAGATGACCTCATCATAAGCCACCTAGCAAACCTAAACACAAATAGAGAGAGCATTTGGACCGAAGCCCAGATAGCACGAATGAAACCAATTGTAATATGGACCTTTCATCGTGCCCCTAAAGACTTCCAAGGAACTCAAGAATTAGATCTAGCCCTTGCTAAACTAGGCAACAAAATCAATACACATAATATCATCATTACTGGCGATTTCAACCTTCCTAACATTAATTAGGAAAACCACCAAGTCACACCCAACAGTGGACATAGCACAACAGCTGCTAACAAACCTCTCTCTTGTAGAAGAATATGGACTGATCCAACATATCAAAGAATCTACACACAAACAAGGAAATGCCAACAATATTATAGATATTGTCTTCACCAACAGACCTGGGTTAATAAAAAATGGGCCAAGAGGCCCAGAAGTCCTTTGGACTAATACGTCTAAATATAACCCCGGCTGACCAAATGAGTGATAAGTCGGGAAAATGTTAACATTGTTTTCTTACATTCTTGTAAAGGTTGGTTAGGGTGCTTTACACAGTTTTATATTATATATGCAAATGGATTGCATGGAAATATCAGATGCATGACATTCAAATGTGGCACACAGTATGTATGTTATGTTGCAATGATACACTGGAAGTACAAATGTGCTGCTACAAAGACTTATCAAGTTATGCCAGATTATGTCTTTATGTGTAAAACTGAAAGGACAGATTATTTGAGAGCAAAAGGTAGACTAAAGAAAATTAAAAATGACGAAGATAATGCAGAGATTAAGAGAATTGACTAGAGGGTATAAATGCTTTATAAAACAAATATCAAAATGCTACCATAAACAGTTACATGAAAACATGCGCAACCTAAAACATAGCAAGCCTGCAGAATACTGGGATATCCTTAATAAAGCAAGTAACAGCTGTGAACAATGTGGAAATATTTCACTGGATAAGTTTATAAATCACTTTGAAAAACTCGGTGAAAAACCAGAAAGTGAAACTGTGAGATACCTTTTGATCCAAAAAAGATTTCCCAGTCAAACGAACACATAAACAGATCATTCATGCAAGATGACGTAAAACAATAAGAGGACAGATTATTTGAGAGCAAAGAAAATTTAAAATGTTGTATACAACAAAAATGGGTCAGCTGGACGGTGATAGTCCGTTTGAACTTGAAGCCTTTGTCATACTTTTGTCTCGACTTCACCGAAGGCGGTGTCCTGCTGTCAGAATTTCGAAGGTGTTACTCACCTAACTTACAGGTCTTTGTCAGTAAGAATAATGGTATGGTAATTTATACCAACGTTGTTTCCTGTAGAAGTCATTTTGTGGGATATATTAGCATTAGCCGTGCCAATTCAAAAAATAGTGCTATATGATAGTAGTTTGTCAAAATGTAAACAAACTCAAAGACAGTTGCAGCTTAGCCTTAGCCTTAGGGGCTGGCTAAGCTCATGGCTGGGCGGCCAGGCTCCAACTTTATAATGATCTCATTTATCTCCCTTCTCAACCACCTTCCATATCTTAGTAATTCGTGTTATTGTGTAAATCGGAATATATAAGTTATGTATATGAATTGACTATCACTATTTTTAGTTACAAGTACTAAACCATTCCTAATTTTACTGTTCCGCAACTGTTCTTTTACTGTTCTGAAATATTGTAATGACATGATGATATATTTCACATAAATATATAGGGAGCTAATGGAGAGGCCCATCATAATCCATAGCACTACAAAATGAAGTATCTGAAAGTCACACTTCATATAGTGACACATCTCATACTGTCTTTCTGGACTGTCGCAATGTCCAATAGTTTCCTATCACAACCATCGTGTACAATATACCAAAGCTATATATTTCCAACACCACAACATATGTATTATCATTGGATAGGTAACTGAATAATCTTTCAGTTGAACGCAAATTGTAGCAGCGGAAAATGAAGCACACAAAAGTTACACCGCAAACAATGACATGCACTCTCAAAATATGATTCATTATACAAATTACCATTTACCAAGCTCAGTATGGTCAACATATTTCATTGCAACAACATACTAAAAGGAATCATCATGTAGATAATTCATTGTTCTTCAAAATAACACTTACTTGTAATTAAAAAGAAGAAGATAAAACTACCATGCATCATGTTTTTTAGGAATCTAGGTCAAGCTTCTGAGAAAACAAATACTGTGTAGAAATAACATGCTGAGTGCTAATGGGTTAACAGGGGTCTAGTGCATGCTGTCTGTTGACATAAGCCTCAGCCAGTGACCAATTACAGATTGGTCACAGTTTCCATCAAACAATAGCAGCCAGAGAATCTTACCTACAGTGGGGTGGGATGTTGTTGGAAAAGGGTTTTGCTTTTTGGGAGGCTCTGATATGCCCTTAGAATGATTCAATCAAATACAAATTACTTGTGTACAGTGACACTACCCTAAGAGACGCCTATGCAAAATTTGAGAAAAAATTACTGAACAGTTTTTGAAATAACAGAAAAGACAACCTCTGATCCATGCAAGACACAGATTCCGCATGTGACAGATGTTGTTGGAAAAGGGTTTGCCATCAAGTTATAAATAGAGCTGCTGCTGTAGAGGACAATTTTGTTAGCAAATTTAGCATTTTAGGGGACGTTTGATGCCCTTAGAATGATTCATTCAAATACAGATTTCTTGTGTATAGTGGCACTACCACATGAAATGTCTATGCAAAATTTGAGAAAAAGTTACTGAGTTTTTGACAAAAATATACAAAATGTGACAATTTACAATTTTTGGGGTTCTTCTTTGGGGGGTCATTAGGTGCCCTTAGAATGATTCAATCAAATACAGTGACACTACCACATGAAATATGTATGCCAAATTATAGAAAAAGTTACTGAACATTTTTTTTAAAACAGGCAAAATATACACATTTTACCAGTTTGGGGCCCTTGGAAGCCCTAGGGAGCCCTTAGAACGATTCAATCAAATACATATTTCTCGTGCATAGTCGCAGTGCTCTAAGATATGTGTATGCAAAATTAGAGCAAAAGTTGCTAAACGGTTTCTGAGATACGGCAGCTAATGGCGGACGGCGGACGCAGAGTGATGGCAATAGTCCGTTGGACCTTCGGCCCAAAGGACTAAAAAACCTACATCTAGTAGACGGAATAGCAGATCATAGTACAGTCATCATCGATGTAAACATTTCGCCCAAACGCAAATATCGTCTTCATAGAAACAAAGCTGATAACATTAACATGCAGAAATATCTTAATAACTTTACACACGACTACATCTCTGTAACCCAAAACATGACAGTCAACGACAAATGGAATCTTGTTTCCACTAAAATCATCGACATTATGAACCAGTATGTACCACACCGTCTTACTACTTCAAGACACAATCTTCCTTGGTTCAATAAAGATTTAAAGAAAATGTGCAAAAGAAAGAAACGACTCTACAACAAAACAAAAAATGGGCCAAGAAGCCCTGACGTCCTTTGGACTAATACATCGATATGTGACCCCGGCTGACCAAATGAGTGATGATAAGTCGGAAAAATTGTAACATTGTTTTCTTACATTCTTTTAAAGGTTGGGTAGGGTGCTTTACACAGTTTCAAAAATTATGACTGCTACCAAAATTGGCGAAGTTATGGAGCATTGAACATGGTAGGGGTCAAAAAGTGAAAATGAAGAAAACGGCAGTTGAAGTGTTACATTATATATGCAAATGGATTGCATGGAAATATTACATGCATGACAATCAAATGTGGCACACAGTATGTATGTTATGTTGCAATGATACACTGGAAGTACAAATGTGCTGCTACAAAGACTTATCACGTTATGCTAACGGACAGATTGATATAGTTATAAATGAATACTTAAAAACAGCCCTACACAACTAATTATAGTTATTGTTAAGATGTTTAACCTAGTTCTATTATCTGACATTGTGCCAACAGATTGGTGTATTGGGATCATTAAGCCTATATATACAAACATAGCAGCAGACATTGGGACAGTGTGACTGCTGGCTAACGGCGTACGGCGGACGGCGGACGCAGAGTGATGGCAATAGTCCCTTGGACCTTCGGCCAAAAGACTAAAAAACTAGAAATCCAGAAGACTGGCATGAGTTCTCTAACATCAGGGAAAACATGCACAAACATCTTACATAAGCCATAGTATCCAAACATCTACAATAACGGAGAAACCAAAACCATTCTGGAGCTTCATTTCTAAACTACATCAGGATAACCAGGGTACTGGGGACCTGAACATTGCAGCAAACATTATTAATGGTGACACACACAATGCAGAAACCTTAAATAACCTGTTCAAAAGTGTCTTTATAGGTGAAGAAAATTCCACACTACCAGATATAGCCGGAAGTCAACATGGAGAAATCCCCAAACTAACAATTTCAATTAAAGGAGTATTTGACCAACTTTCTAAAATTAACACATCTAAATCGCAAGGACCAGATGGCATTCCGCCTTCCATCTAGCACCAATACTACATGACATTTTTCAATCATCTGTTGACCCTAATCAAGTTCCCAAAGCCTGGAAAGAAGCCAATATAACAGTTATTTTTAAGAAAGGAAGCAGGCCAGAAACAGTCAATTACAGACCAATATCTTTGACACCTCTGGTCTCTAAACTTCTTGAATACATCATGAAACACCTTGAACAGCATCACATTATGATTGACCATCAACAGGGCTTCCGTGCCAAAAGATCAACAGAAACACAATCAATTCAAACAATCCATGACATAAGCAAATCTCTTGATGAGAAGAAAGTGGTAGACATGGCCATCCTAGATTTCACTAAAGCATTCGATAAAGTTCCACGTAAAAGATTAATCCACAAACTCAAGTACTATGGCATTACAGGTCCATTATCATCGTTGATAGAAAGCTTCCTTACAGGAAGGCCCTAACAGATTGTAATAAATGGTTCAACTTCAACACCAACTCGAGTTACTTCTGGATACCACAGAGAACAGTACTGGGGCCACTACTTCTCCTAGTTTACATAAATGAGCTGCCTGGCAACCTCTCTTCAAATGTCTACCTTTTCGCTGATGATTGCCTCTTATACTCACCAACAAAGACACATCTCTCCCCAAAACGATCTGCTCAAACTTGACGAATGGCTGGACACATGGCTTATGAAATTCAACCCTAGTAAATGCTTTACAATGACACTAGCCTCGAGAAAACCCACACCAAATCTCTACACCTTCTGCGGACAACAACTTAAATCTGTTTAATCACACTGTTATATTGGCATACAAATATCAAATACATTAAACTGGACAGCACAATGCAATGCCATCACAAACAAAGCACAACAGGTACTGGGAATTATTTGGAGAAATTTTAATAAGTGTCCAACCCACATCAAACCCATGGCTTACATAACCCTTGTCCGCCTAATACTTGAATACGCGTCAGCATCATGGGATCCACATCGCCTAAAGAATACCAAACCTATAGAAAGAACACAAAGACAAGCCGCCAGATTTTGTAAGCACAACTACTCTAGAGAGCCAGGAACGATAACACATCTCCTTAAAGACCTCCAGTGCGACACCTTCCAAACAAGAAGAAAAATCAAAAGACTGCATAAAGCATGCTATATAAGATGGAACACAACCTTATAGATATCCCATTTCAACAATATAACAAACGCAATACTATATGCTCACGCAAAAATTATAATCAGTTCCAGCAAATCAGGCACTCAACAAATATATTTGGAAATAATTGTTTCCCAAGCACAATGAAAGACTGGAATTCTCTACCTCGATCCAAGCATTTTATCTTATAAATCACTTAATTAATTTCAGAGTAATCTCGTCAAACGTCTAAAAAATTAAACCATATGAGCCATGATGCGGGACATTTTGCCAGTATACTATACAGATACAGAACCAGTTGTTTTGACACCGTGAACATTGTAGCGGTTCTCATGCTCGGTAATCGCAACAAACAAATGGCGCCCCATTACGGAGTCTGTGTAAGCGAGGCTAATGTAAACGTAGTTATTAATTTATCAAATTGTTCACATAATGTATCCATACAGCGACCAAGTCTTGTAAAGAAATGGACCAAGAGGCCCTGAAGTCCTTTGGACTATATTGTTAGTTTGTAATTATTAATGAAATGTTTTGGTGAATCATACTTACAGTTATGATGGAAGTAAAATGATGACATGTTTAGTGGCGACTACATGCATGCCAGTGAACATTCACCTGGAAGTAAAATATTCGAGTAGACCGTTTCGTGAAGATTGTATATATTAGTTAATGAGTATTAAAACTACTGTAGAATTTTATCCTGATACTCTGCTATTTAGGCTGATTTCCAGTGGTTGTAGAAACCTTGCAGGAGAGTTGGTGAGCTGCAATCTCACAATAGCTGCAACATGTATAATAAAACATCTGAATAATATTCCTTATAATTTTGGCTAAATATGCTTTAACCTTTTCGAGTATACCTAAGTTATTTTATTTATTATTTTATAAATTATTTCATTTTAATCCTAGATCATATCTTTATATTGCATTGATAATTCAGCCCACGTGGAGGCATTCTGTTTGACACTGGGACAATGGCAGGTAGTGAGCCCAGGCTAGTCCAATACACAGGCTTATAACATAATCTCTGACACCAGGCCGCTCCATTCACCCACCCCAGTGATCAGAGATAGGGCAAAGTCCACTATCCTGTTATAAATAGAGATCAGTGGCCCAGGCTACTACAGGAGGCTTACAGCAGTAGGGAAATAGTAGGAAAATGTATCATTTTGGGGGGCCTTGGGATGCCCTTAGAATCATTCAATAAAATACAGATTTCTTATTTATAGTGGCACTACCACATAAAATGTCTATACAAAATCAGAGAAAAAGTTACCTAAGAGTTTTTTTAAATAGGCAAAATGTGAAAATTTACCAGTTTCGGGGGCCCTGTGGGCCCTAAGAATGATTCAATCAAATACAGATTTCTCGTGCGTAGTGGCAATACCCCCAAGATACGTCTATTCAAAATTAGAGAAAAAGTTGCTGAATGGTTTCTGAGATACGGCAGCTAACGGTGGACGGCAGACGCAAAGTGATGGCATAAGTCCGTTGGACCTTCGGCCCAAAGAACTAAAAATAGTGACAACATTTTGGAGTTGCCCAGTGGTGCAGGCCATACAACTCATGTTGGTCAATGTAGTAACTTCGGCGGTTACTGCTGCCACTAAGCAGATACTTACTGACCTCACGACGTCGCAAACTCAGTTACGAAACGAACTGCAATGTGTAAAACGACTGCAGACATTCCGGTTGGACCGACTCGAACAGTATGGTCGTCGAGAGTCCGTCCGCATTCCTGGACTAGCGGAGACTCCGGGTGAATGTACGAACAATGAAATCATACAATTGGCGGCAGAAATAGGGGTAACGCTGAGAGAAGAGGACATCAGTATCAGCCACAGACTGCCAAGTCGTGCAGGCGAGTGTAAACCATTGATAGTGAAGTTTGTCCGCAGAGACACGAAGGTACAACTGATGAAGCATAAACGTAACTTGAGAAACAACCAGGATCGACGCGGCGTGTTCGTGAACGACGATTTGACGCCAATCAAGGGATAGATGGTCCATGAGCTAAAGAAAGACACTGGCATAAACAAAGTATGGACCACAGACGGCAGAATTTTATGCATAGTTTACGAAAACGGCACAGAAGTGAAGAAAATTGTGGACTCGCCAGACGACTTCCAGACGACTTGTTCAAATCGGGCTGGTCGGAGGAAAAGGTCACCCGGCTAGGACTTTTCCAATAATGGACTGACTTACAAATGTGAACATTACCACTGGTAAATACACCGAAACAATGGCAGAAATGAAACAAATTCGTTTCATGTGCCAAGAATGCATTAGTAGTGATTCTATTCAGTGTGCATTATGTGAATCATGGACACAAAAAGAATGTACAGAATTAACAAAACGTGAATTCAAATATCAAATCAAATCTGATGTTAAATGGTACTGTTCAGACTGTATTAAGGCATTACCTTTTCAAGCAATTAATGATCATGAACTGAGATTACTCAACACTAAACGTGAGATGAATACTAATCTTGTTAATCTGTACGAGCAATACTCTGAATTCAATTTTACACCCTTTGATAAATCAAAATACAACTGCTGTGACTTTGAAAGAAACATTGATCCAAATAATAATTTCTACAATAATGTCAGACCACTCTGTAATTACTAAACTGAAGATCAGTTAACTAATGTTACTAAAAATTACATTGGTTTATCATTTATTCATTTCAATGCACGAGGACTCCGGAAAAAATTGACAAAATTAAAAACCTTGTAGACATGTGATGAGAAAAAACAGGACATTTGGTGGAGTAGCATTGTACATAAACAAACAAAATAATTTTAAGGCAGTAACTAATATGTCAATGGTGGTGGATAATATAATGGAATGCATAACGGTAGAATTATGCTTCAGTAAAGAGAAAAATGTGACTGTTGCTTGTATGTACTGAACATGTGGTTCAAGCATTGAAACTTTCAGTGACCAAATACAGTTACTAATGAAAACAGTTAAAAAACATTAATAAGATGGTATTTCTATGTGGTGATATAACATAGATCTCTTGAGATATAATAGTAACAGCTGCACGAAACATTTCGTGGACACAATGTTCTCATAGGGATTATATCCACTTATTGATAAGCCAACCAGAACAACAGAACATAGTGTCACTTTAATTGATAATATCTTCACCAATGAATTAACCAGTAACATATGCAGTGGCTTACTTATAAATTACATAAGTGACCACTTGCCAATATTTACTATATTGAAGTATCAAGATACCAAAAGACCCTCTGTGCCAAAGTATATGTACCGGGTATGTTAGAAAGACTGATGATACCTGTATTAGTGCTTTTAAAGACAACCTGTTATTAGTAAACTGGGAAACTGTAACAAACGAAGTGGACGTAAATGTAGCTTATGCTAATGTTACAGACACTTTTGCACTGTTGTTTGTCCATTTAAGAAATTACGTATGGATAAAAACAATCATCCTGACAAACCTTGGTTTACAAATGGGTTACGGAATGCATGTAAAAAGATAAATAATCTTTATAAAAACTTTTACAAAACAGAACAACAACTGCACAAGACAAATATAAAACATATTAAAATAAACTGACATCAACACTTAGAACCAGTGAAAAAACATACTACAACAAACTATTGGAAAAAGAAAAAAACAATATTAAGGGAACTTGGAAGATACTGAACACTATCATTAGGAAAGGATATACAGATACATACCACCCAAATAGTTTTGAAAATAATGGTATAACAGTAAAAGAAAGACATCGCGAACGGGTTTAATAATTATTTTGTAAATGTAGGACCTAAACTAGCAAAAAACACTCCACAAAAACACAAATGTATCTGATTACTTAGGAAGTCGTAATGCTAAGACAATGTTTTTAAATGGTGTAACAGAAAGTGAAATAACTGATATTGTTAAGAATTGTAAAAATAAAAAATCTACAGGAAATGACAACGTAGATATGTCCATAATTACAAAAGGTAATTTCTCACATTATGAAGGCTTACCCATATATGCAACAACTCTTTTAAACAAGGTATCTTTCCAGATAAAATGAAAAAAACTAAGGTAATCCCTCTTTTTAAAAGTAATGATAAACATGTTTTTTTCTAACTACAGACCTATTTCTCTTTTACCAGTTTTCAAAAATCATTGTAAAAACTATATAGTATATTGATGCATTTATTGAAAAACATAGCATACTAAGCAACAGTCAGTATGTTTTTTGATCGAGTATGTCCACATCATTAGCACTACGTGAACTCACAGAAGAAATTACAACAGCACTGGATAATAAGAAGGGCACTATTGGTGTTTTATAGACTTAAACAGGCTTTTTATACACTAGATCATGAATTGCTATTATCAAAATTAAATCAGTATAGAATAAGAGGTATTGCGAATGACTGGCTCAATAGCTATCTACAAAACCGACTACAATATGTTACATTTGATAACTGTGATTCTGACTTACTAAAAGTAATCTGTGGAGTACCACAAGGCTCGATCTTAAGGCCTCAATTATTTATACTGTATATCAATGATATTTGCAATACTACAACATTATTGAAATTTATCCTTTTTGCAGATGACACAAATATGTTCTGTTCAGGAAGTGATCCTGTTTAACTAAGTAAAACATAAGTAGTGAACTAGGTCAATTAAACACATGGTTTGCAGTTAATAAACTATCCCTAAATCTATCCAAAACTAATTTTATGTTGTTTAGCAAATAATTAATGTAGAAATAAGCATTAGATATTTATAAAACTAAGATTGACATGGTGTATAAAACTAAGTTTCTAGGTGTATTAATAGATAACAAGCTCAACTGGAAAGACCATATTGCCATGATAAAAGCCAAGTTATCTAAAAGTATTGGAATTATGTACAAAGCAAGACATGTGCTAGATAGAACCTCCTGCATGATATTGTACAACTCACTATTTCTTCCATATATGACATACTGTTGTGAAGTGTACGTGGGGTAACACATGTAAGACTAATATAAATATATGTTGCAAAAAAGGCAATAAGAATTGTGTGCAATGTGAATTACCTACATCATTCAAATGTGTTATTTCTGGAAATGTGTGTTTTAAAGGTATTTGATTTGATTGAACTGAAAACAGCTATGATAATGTATAAGGCTCACAAGAGGTGTTTACCTATAAATCTACAAAATATGTTCAAGATAAGCTTGGGCTCAGCCTATATCACTCGCCAAAGTAAAAATATAAGGCAAGTTTTTGCAAGAAGAAAAAAAAGCAAATTGTGTAACAATATATGGTGTGAAACTGTGGAACATGTTAGATGATAAAATAAAGACCTCTAACAGTATTACTACCTTTAAGAAGTTATATAGAAATAAAATCTATGAAAAGTACACATTATTAATGTAATGTAATTATACCATGACATTTGTGTATTTCTTAAGTGTGTATTAATTACTGACACAAATTTAGTGAAATCGTTAAATCTACTAACAGTGTTGTACAAATATTGTTATTCTTCCTATCTTTTGTATATTGTTATAACTTGGTAGTTATTAATGTATCGCATGTTATAAAAGGGATGGGGACAGTGTTTAATAAGTATAACACTTCAACTGTCTCCATTTCCACAAATGTACAATATTGTTATAAACACATGTACCAGTTGATTGTGGAAATAAACATTCATTCATTCAACTAGTGTACAAATGCGTGTGTGTGTGTACGTGCGTGCGTGTGTGTGTGTGTGTGTGGTGTGCATGACCACTGTAATTGTACATCCGTCAGCAGTGTACAAAACGTGTCGACATAAGGATAGGTATGGTTGTGTGTTCATAAATAATGTCACCTGTTTAAAAGTAATTATGTTGTCCTCCTTTTTGATAACCATTGGATGCTTTATTTACATAGTTATACACTTGATTAGTTTCTTATAACAGACTCATTCATAATTAAACTTAGTGGAGTGAATGGCAGGACACCCATTGTAGAGGTGGTTTTACGTAAACTGCTATTTTAATTTAATATAATTATTACTACATAAAAAGATTCAAGTAGGCACTCCAATCCCTCTGTCGATACAGAGTTGGCAGCAGACAAGTCCAATGAAGAAATGTTTTATATCTAACGTTCATTATTGACAATGCATATTTCTGTTCGGTGTTCACAAGATGCTGCAGTGCCATAGATTGTCAGTCCTCTCTAAACAGCTGTTTCTTGCCTATCCTCTGCATCTGCTTATGTCGTGGTTTCGCCTTGCACTCAATAAACATTCGTCCTTGGCGCTTTACAAAGTAACACGCCTCACACCTCTTTTTGACCACAGCCCTCACTTTGTAGCCACTCTCGGGAACCACAGTAACGACTGCTGGACGGACAAGACTCGGCTGACCAAGTCTCGCCACACATCGGAACAACGGCAATGAACTGAGAGTCCGCTGTTGTTGCCCCATCAGACTAAGTGGAACGCGTCGTGGATAGGTTCGCAGAAACGTCTGAAGACATCGCACTGCCGACGGGAACATTCTGCCAAGTTGCAAATTTACCTGAAAAGAAACAATTGTTCATAAATAAATCCCATAACCACATAGCATTATGTATGGGTGAGTGGTGGTTAGATCATCGGGAAACTAATCAACAAAGTGGCACCACCTACTGAGAATAAGAAACGTTAGTGCTCATTTACACTACAGTGTACCATGATTGCATTTATCCAATTCAGGCTTGTTAACAAATGCATGTCAACGCATTTGAATGCAAATGTTTCACTTGATTTAAATGCAAATGCAGTTTTCCAGGAACGCATTCAAATGCAAATGTTTTGGGGTGGCATTCAAATGCAAATGCAAACGTTTTGGTTACACATTTGCAAATGCATTTGAATTAATTTCAAATGTGTTGGCTTTATAGTAACGTTTTATTTGGAGAAACAACGTAAAGTATACAAACACTTTATTAATATATTTAATAAATACAGTAGTACAGGATTATTGTAACCACTGAGTCCCACTACATAATGCAGAAGGTGGTGCTCTGTTTTATGAAAAATGCTAAATGTCCCATACATAACACCATCTTGATTAATATGACTAAAGCTTCGTGGCAAAATGTAATCATGCTTTCTTGTTAATAATAATTAACTTTATTTATACACTAGTCTCAAGAGTACAACTCTGTTCAATAGTGTGTACATAGTCGCTAAAATAAAACAATATACAGTAAACCTCGCCTAAGTCGGATTCGGCTAAGTCGGATGTTCGCTCAACTCGGACAGAATTCCGAGGAACGGTTGATTTGTAATGTATTTCCCATAAAAATCCTTGTCTGAGTCTGTCCATTTAATCCGAGATAATATGTTTTTCCTCGCCTAAGTCAGATCAGAGTGTTCAACCAAATCACTTGGTTGCTTGGAGTATATGTACCATATGAAATAAAAAGTGAAACGGCTATTCCAAAAAATAATCCAGAAAGCCACAGCAACGTACGTAGGCATCACATCTTCACTCGTCTAATACAACTAGCATCACCAAGCCAATGGATGCTGGTATAACCAAGAACATGACGTTTCATTACTGGTACATCCTAACCACCAAGATACTAGAGGCATCAGAAGGAGTCGCACCATTTTCTCAAGAAGTTGAACTATGTTGAACGTCGTCATTGCCCTGAAACCAGCGTGGATGGAACAAACTGAAACTGGAAACACTTCTAAACTCCTACAAAAACGGGATTCGTTTAATGTGTTGAGCGTCAAGACGATGATAAAGACGAAGCAGCACCTTTGTTCAGAAACCTACGGAATAAACTCCACGAAATATGGAGATGTTGTTTGCATGATGGACGAGACAGCAGAAACGTTGGCTACTCCAAATAACGAGCATTGAAACTGCACAACACCCCGACACAGACGGTTGGTTTACTGAGCGATGATGAGGGCGATGAAGTCTCTGTGTCTGAAGATAAGATAACAAGACTCAGTGGCTCACGTGCTGCTTAATGGACGCTAATTAAGACAATCTGGTTTGACGCTCGTGAAATCGAAGAGTTGACTGACAAGTAAAGGCCTTTATCATGAGATAGAAGATGACTGACATTTACAATCAATAATAAGTAATAAGCTATAACCTTAGAGATTCGTTCCAAAATGACGATCAAAACTGTTCTAATACTGCATAACGTTGTATGTTGCTTGTGGACATCAACATATGTAGAATTACTGCAGTATCAAGTCACTTTCAAGCTTTATTCAGTTACCTAAGGGCTTTTAGAGCGTAGCCTTTGGTGCTGGGATATGTCTTTTTTGGCTAAGTCGGATTTTCGCATAACTCGGATTCAATCACTCGGTCCGATTGAATCCGACTTAGGCAAGGTTTACTGTACATACATAAGAGTGATAAGACTCAGTGGTGTAAACATGAATTTAGCCTGATACTGTTTTTAAATAGCGTGGTTAAAATAAACAGTATGGTTATAAATCGTGTATGTATATATATATAAAAGAAAAGACTATGAATATAACAATTGTTGTACCATGGCATAGCAATGGCACATAATTCCCAAAATTATTGTGATCCAATGCAGTTTTTTTATAAGGTATGACTGACAAATAGTGAAAATCCACTGTCCCATATATAACGCATAGTTCACGCCTCTCGGGAGATGGGCATTGCACTTCACAAACATCAGTTGCTCAGACAATGATTTCATAATCTGCTGAGGATACTGCTCACTACAGAGCACTTTTTTCAATGGCATGCTGTGGACTTGTAAACTTGTGAAAGTTAATTTAACAATAATAATTATTCAAAGAATTATGCATGCATTTGACAAATCAAATGCATGTGGATCGCATTCAAATGCAAATGCATTTACAATGTCACGGAGGCATTTGAATGCACACTCAAATGCACATTCAAATGCATTTGTTAATAAGCCTGATCCAATTTGGATATGCTAGGCTTTACTTTGTATGTTGTGCAACATCCACTAGGTTTTTATGAATGCATTTGTTGGACAGTAAAAGTTAATGCTATATATTTGTTAGTTGAGCATTAAGTGTGGAGGTATCCATCACTTGAAGCCAGCTGAAATAGATATCTTTCTATCATGAGAAGTATGCTTGATGGTTGTGCCCCAGGGAATAATATTTTATTTTGTTAAGCACCACATCCAATACTGTTCACAGCGTTTTACAACAATATACAAGTGTATGTTAAAAATAATGCATTTGAATAAAAAACAATAGTTGTTATATCATAGATAAAATGAACTAATAATAATAGCAATTAAAACAATAAATATAGTAGAAGAAAAGGAATGTGATATCATATTATTATTATTTGTTAAATAAATAAACTAAAATTAATGTAAACATCAATAAATTAGGCTAAAATGTATACGAAAAGTAAATAAATAGATAAATAAATAAACGTTAAACATCAATCAGCTGTGGTAAAACAGTGTTGGTAAGGGTCCGAGTTACATATACGCTGCAGTGAGTCAGTGAACAGAAGAGTCTTCAACACAGATTTAAATGATTCCAGTGATGTTTTGCTGGTAACAATTTGCATATATAATCCAAACAAAATCTTGTTAAAAAACTTTAACCAACAGCAAATTATATATTACATGGCTACTAGTACAGTGTGAGTGTATCACATTTATTGCTGTCTTGCCACGTAAAAAGATTCGCTCTTGCAGAGGACAAAAAACACTTTAAAGACACACCGAAGACATCCCTAGAGCTTAGATCCTGGGAGTTGGGAAAGGACGGCGTGTGATCGACCAACTTGGCACACCGAGACAAAAGCTGTGTCCTTTGAAAACAGACATGCTGCAGAGGCCAAGAGGAGACAATGTTAGAGAAAGCTTTGACTCAGTGACAATGGACGGAGATGTATAATATAGTCATCCAAATGGCAACAAATTTCTTAGCTCCATTTTTGTCTTACACTTAGGCCTAGTCTTACTCTTCGGGTCCCGGATGGTTCGGCCCCTGACGAGTTCGGCCCACGCAGACGGATGGTTTGGCCCGGATGTTTCGGCCCACGCCGACGGATAGTTCGGCCCACGTAACAAAAATCCGCTACGCAGGGTCGGATGTTTCGGCCCACGCAGACGCATGTTTCGGCCAACTTCACCGAAAATTCGACGGGTGGTGTCAGTGTTTCGGCCCATTGATAATTATCAAAAGCAGCAGTCGCCTCAGTCCTGCCTCAGCCCACTGTGTTTGATTCGGCCTGTTGCGTTTGAAGATTGTTTTTGATGTTTAACAATAAATTACCTACCACCTCTTTAGTGTTTGTTGGTTTATTTATTTGAACTTGCACTCTTATCTGGATTATTTGTATGTATGATAATTGTTTGTTTGTTGCAAAGTATCCTAGCAGTAAGCTAAACAAACACAGTAATGGAGCACACGCCACACGGAATTATTTAAACATTTATCATTATTTAAACATTGAAACATCACGCATAAATACTAATAATTCGTGACACATTTACTGAAAATACGCAAGTCAAAATAGATGCATGCAATATAAGAATTATTTAAACATAAAAGTCAGATTTCTAAACAGAAGCAGGACGGATGGTTCGGCCCATAGAGCCCGCCGACACAGGTTTCAGAAACAGTTGATTCGGTCCACGCGAACGCAAGCAGGTCACGTTTAACTGGTTGCGTGAACGGATGGTTCGGCCCCATGGGCCAAACTGGTCGGGGGCCGAAACATCCGACTCCCTACTCTTGCTCTAGTCTTGGCTTAGTTGGGCCAAGCCCAAAGGCCAAGGGAAACCATGCCATTGAATTTGAAGTTTTAACCGACTCAAGTCGACCAACCACCCAAATACTTCTGTTAGCCCAAGAAAGAGCTGCTTGAAGTATTTAATGACGTGCCGTCTATCAAACAGTAGGCAGTATTGTCATCAGTAAATAACCGAGTACGGCCTCTCGGATTCCGAGCGGCTGAGCTTGGCTTAGCCGCCGGACTGAGTAACAGTGAGTTGGAGTCAATTTTACGAAGCAACACAGATTGTTCCAACAATATGTTCGATTGAATCCGCCATACTTGTAAAGCATACATATAAAAACAACCTTAATCAATGCATACTTAGTTTGCACACCAAATATATTCGTCAACAACTTGTGTCCATATACAGATTTTTCAAACACGTTCGTTTTCGGTCAACTGAAGGTAAACCGGAAGTATAATGTTCAAGCAAAATAATCAAGACGGCAAGAGTTATGGTACCTACCCGTTATTCCAAAATGTATCACTTCTTCATTGATCAGTGTCTCGCTTACATACAGGTGTCGCGCTTACATTTATCCGGGCGTTAAATGTTATCCGGGTGATGTTTATGTGCATATGTAAGGCATAATATTTGGAACCAGTAGATCACGTAGTGATAAATAATATCCAGTAGTTAAATATGTTTCGTTTGTTATCGTAATACGAGCGTTATAGTTACAGTATAGTCACCTACTCGGTTTCTGCCCTATCTGAGTTTCTGCCTCATTACAATTATATAGCTGGATCTCATATTAACTACATCTTTTGTCAAATATATCGGACACAATGAGCAAAGGACGTCTACAAACTTGCAACAAAGTTATTTGTCTCAAATTAAAACGAGGCAAACAGGGTTTTGACAGGTATTTTTATAGCGAACGCAGACCATGTCTACAGTGCACCATATCGGTGACGTAATGTAAACAACCGTAATATTTAAATTTATCGGGCAAAATTGGAAGCAACTATTCACCCTAATCACCACAGGAAAGTTAATGAACAGCCCGTGGAGTTTATACAGTGGATGCGTTGCGATTTGTCGCACAGTAATGATTTTGAACACGATGAGGCAGAAACCGAGTGCTTCAGTATGGCGCGTGAAGTGACTATTGTATTACGAATATTGTAAGTATTTCACTAAAAACAACTCATTTGACGCTTCGTTTGGATGCCATTGATGAAATAAGTGGTTCTGATTAATAATATTGATACGTTGCTGAACGATTTCAAAAACGGTTTGTGTTAACTGCATATTATGCTTGTGTAAAGCAGAAACCCGAGTGGTCCAGTATACATAATTATAATTTGCTGTTTCAGATTTGTGACAAAGTATAAGAGTAAGTCACGTGACGTGTGCGTGGAGAGGAAACTGTTTTACGACAGACATTTGTTTGTCTGTGGGAAGCAAACATTTTATAATTTGACATATATACATATATGTAATTATATATATATACATATAAATATACATAACGCCTGGATAAATGAAAACGTGACAGTCGTAGCTGGTGCTAAATACATTCCCCTAGATACGCGCACGCGCAGAAACGTCACCCGGATATTATTTAACGCCCGGATAAATGTAAGCACGACATCGGAACTAAAAGGGTCTTCTGGACTCCTCTGTTACTAACAGAATGGAATACAGTAGGCTTAGGCTTTATAATTTCATATGGTTAATTTCTTATCTGAATAAAACTCTACATTTTATTGCATTTACTTCCTCTTCGATATTGTAACATTTTAAAGATCTGCTCTACCAGGCGCTTTCAACCTCGGATCATCTTATCTTTAATAGGCCTACAACTTATGAGAACAACCACTACCAACATATTTATATTGCTTACTCCGACAAACCTTTGATCATTGAATTCTGATTTACTTTCTGTTCTTTTAGAATCAATATTAACATTGGGACAAGGGATTTTTTCATTGCTGCATCAACTCTTTAGAATAATGCTCCCTCATAGTGTTAGATCAGTTGGAAATATCACACAATTCCACCATCATTTAAAAACTTACCTTTATGAACTTGCCTATCTTAGTATTATTAGTAGTACACTGTAGTATACTAAACACATGCATATTTATACATACACGGATATGTTTTTAAAAACAAGTTTTTAGTTTTAGTTCAAGATACTTTCCTTTCTCAACATGTGCTAGAACTAACCAGGGGTGAGAATGTGTTAGACATAGTTTTGTCCTTACAGAATTAATTAGTTGACAATGTCAAGATATGTGAGCCAGTGGGGAGTAGTGATCACAAACAGATACATTTTACCATCAAAATAAAATCAGAAAGGAATAGTAAAAAGCAGTATAGGAGAAATTTCCACAAAGGAAGGTATAAGGACATGAGGAAATATTTAGCAAAGATAGACTGGAATAACACTGAAAAAGAAGACAGCAACAGAATGCTGGAATATATCAAAAAGTGAAATTAAGTGCATAGTCAATAAATTTGTACCCTTCAAAAAACAAGGGAAACGGTCCAAAAAGAAACACTTATCGAAAGAAGCCATTAGAAAAATTAAGTATAAACAAATGATGTGGAAGTCATATAGATGTACTGGAAATGATGAAGACTACAACAGTTATAAAGAAGCACTTGACCAAGGTACAGCAGAAATTAGAAATTCAAAGAGAAGCTATGAATGACAATTAGCTAGAAATATAAAACATGACTGCAAGAGTTTTTATGCGTATGTTCGAAGCAAACAGAAAGTTCAAGATAAGGTCGGTCCTCTAGAAGATAGTGCTGGAAATATAATATCAGAGGGATTCTTAATGGCAGAAGACCTGAATGAGTACTTTACCAGGGAAGATATTAGTTCACTGCCAGTACCAGAGGCTAAGTTCAAGGGGGCAGATTCAGACTATTTAGGACAATTAATTGTAACCCCAGAAATGGTAGCTAAGAAAATAAGGGCTATGAAGGATAACAAATCACCTGGAGTGGATGGGATTCCACCCAAACTACTATTGGAAATTGTAGAACAAATTAGCGTACCGCTTGCAACAGTTTTCAATTTGTCATTAGAAGAGGGAGTGGTTCCTTTAGAATGGAAAGAGGCAAACATTATACCATTATTTAAAAAAGGTTTGAGAAACAAGTCAGAGAACTATAGACCAGTGAGTTTAACATCAGTGATTTGCAAATTAATAGAAAGACTAATTAAAGATCACATGGTGGATTTTCTTGTTAAACATAACTTAATAAACCCATTTCAACATGGTTTTTTTTTAAAGTGAGGTCATGCTTAACAAATATGTTATGTTTTTTGGAAGACATCACTAAGTGGGTAGATGAGGGATTACCAGTAGATATCTTCTACTTAGATTTTCAAAAAGCTTTCAACAAAGTACCACATCAAAGATTACTGCTTAAGGTAGCAGGATCCCATTAAAACTGTGATTTTTTCTGAATTTGTATATATTTTTTAAATGCACTATAGTTGTAGCTTAATTATTGCTAAACAAGTATAAAATGACAAAAACCCTAATTAGAAGAAAAAACCCTAATTAGTGAAGCTGGAATTTGTTTATTTTCCATAGCCACGTATTGCAGTGCAAAACTTTAAACGCATTTTACTCAACTATCATTTTTTCGTGAATATGTTCTACCTTCAAACATGTTATCTCCAACACCATTAAAGTTATTGCTCTGATTTTTTCAGCATTTTTCTTTATATAATTGGCTAAGGAATGGTGGAACGATTTTGTATTTAAATGGTGGAATGTTATTTTTTATTAAGCACGAATATTTAATTATGCGCTAGAATATAAGAAAACAATGTATAAATGTTGTAAAAATATTTAAATTTCTTTTTTGTAATATCTATTTCCCTCAGAATATGCCTTTATGTGTTATCTTTGACTGTTGTTAATTTCATATCCCTGCTGTGTATAGTTAGTTTTATCATGTTTGAAAATTGAGCCCCTTTCGACTGTCGCGGCAGCCATATTGTCAGCTAATTAGCATAATTTATGCAAAAAAATAATTTCCTACCAAATTTAAACCATGTGCTATTTTATGGTACATCAAGTTAATGACAATATTATATGGTGTTAAAAGTAGTTCAAAAGGGATCCTGCTACCTTAAACTAAAGGCCCATGGCATAGGAAATGGTATAATAAACTGGATAGAAAAATGGCTGATTGACAGAAGACAACGTGTAGTAGTTGATGGGGAGGCTTCAAACTGGAAATCGGTCTTGAGTGGGGTACCACAGGGGTCAGTACTAGGACCTATATTATTCTTAATATATATCAACGTTTTGGATGATTAAATAACAAGCAAGGTGTTGAAATTTGCGGATGATACAAGTGTTTAGAAGGATTAAAAGTGATGGAGATAGACAATTTACAATATGATCTTGACAAGTTGATCAAATGGTCTGAAAAGTAGCAAATGCTGTTCAATTTTGGGAAATGTAAATGCCTCCATGCAGGACATGGGAACGAAACATAACGTATAAGGAAAACGAGCTAATAATACCGCTGTACAAAACAATAGTTAGGCCTCTTTTAGAATATTGTATTCAAGCGTGGAGGCCATATCGCAGGAAGGACATAGATATGCTAGAAAGAGTGCAGAGGAGAGCAACTAAAATGATACCAAAACTGAGGGATCTTAGTTACGAAACACGCCTTAAAAATGTGGCTTAACAACACTAGAGACCAGGAGATTGAGAGGAGATCAGATAGAAGTGTTTAAAATAGTAATGGTTATGGAAATATTGATAGACATATTTTTTTCAGTTAAGAAAGATAGGACTAGGGGACATGAAGTTACATTAGTAAAGGAGCAGTGTAGATTATATATAAGAGTTCTAATTTTCACAAAGGACTGTAAATGAATAGAACAGATTATCTGCTGATTGTGTGGGTGCTAGTAGCGTGAATGTTTAAAAATAAAATCGACACATACCTCAGAAGGGCGGAATACACATAGATAAAAGGGTCGGACTCTCGATAAGCCAAAGGGCTTCCTTGTCCACCTGCCACCTAGAGTTAATTCTCCTGATGGCAATCTTGTTAAACATGTGCATGAATGTGTTGTTGTGTATACTGAGCCAACTATACAAATAACATCTTACACAATCTGTAATGTTCTTGGAAGAATAGGTTGTGGGTGTGTGGTGTGTGTGTGTGTGTGTGTGTGTGAGGTGTGTGTATGTGTGTGGTGTGTGTGTGCATGTGTATGTTTGTATGTGTGCATATGCTGAAGTATGCATGTGCATTTCTGTTATTATTAGATTCCTATATATAATAACTATTTATCTCTGTAACAAACTGACCAACAAAAATCTTACTTTTTTTATAATTTTCAAACAAATCCTAGTTTAATCATAATTACTCCTCTGAGCATGTGAATAAACAGTAAATCATCACGTCATTCCTACCATTGAGGTAGCCACACAGTGGCACATGCATAGCACAATGTCATCTACCTCTTGCAGACACTAAGAAACATATTAAACAGCAATAACCTGGATAATATCAAAACAGCAACACACTGGATAATATCAAAACGTCATGAATTTTCTTAGTAAATGTTACACAGTTGACAAACAAATAGCACCAGTCTATTTGTTGCATCCTTCATTGGCTGATACTAAATGCATTCATTTGATATACGTAATACAGCACGCCTCACAACCATAACATAAACAACTTGTAAGCAACATATACACTAATAAAGCATTTTTATAGCAAACAACTTTGGAACAGGAAAATGGACCCTGGAGAGCATTTATTATGGACTATCAACATAATTGTACTTCATATGTGCTTTCATGCATCTTCACCGGAGACATATCTTCAACATAAATACATGCAACTAAAACACTGAAGTTACACCTGCTTAATTTCCTAATGATGCATTTTTGAACAGAAAATTACAAACTTTGGCAAGTAAGGAACTTTGTAAAATGCAAATTTGTCTACAGTACAGCTGAGAACAGGGATGTTCATTACAACAGTGTGCCTGTCTGTAGAGTTTATGGAAGTTGCTGTAGTGTTAATTTAATGCTATAAGAGTAACAAAATGCACTACTGTTTTATATAATCTGATATGAAAAATAACAATGCAGTAATGAACAAAAAAAAATCGCAGTGAGATGGATTCTGGTTAAAAATTTGAAGTAAATATTACAAATTATCAGTGCAATTATCAAGTGCCATTCCATGGAACATCCCAGTAGCAATGCACTCATTGTAAGCACTGTACGCACTAAACAGCTTTTATTAAGCACCACACAGAATTTATAATATCAGTCACATGATTTAACTGACAACTCAATACAACATAATCGTGGTTCATCAAACGTGCATCATATAAATGGACCAACTCACATTGAAACAACCAACAAATTCTATCAAATAACAATTGTGTGAACAGGTGTACTGAGAGTTAGGTCAGGAACATTCTTTTCGGATCTTTCTAAAACTTGTAGTCATGTTGCCAGTTGGAACATTGTCAATTTTGTAATAGAACACTCTGTGATTGTGTCATTTTGGTTTATCACTCACTTTTCTGTACACGCTCAAAGTGGACTCATTTTTAAAAATCTAGGAGTGGTTAGAAGAACAACATAATTATGATGTAAAACAGGAATAAGTGTTACCTTACACACTGATCATAACCTATTATCACAGAATGAAATTCACAATATATGATTCTTATTATCAATTAATAAACACAGTTGAACAAAAATACCACCATAAATTAATTGATTAAAGACAGAAACAATCTTGTAGTAAGATAACAACAACTATAGATTCACACAATTCCAGTACCAAGAACCCATAATATTATGACATATGTCACACTGGGTATGTAATTAGCTTAAAGCAGATAATCTAGAGCCAACACGGCTTAGTAGAGGTTAGCCGGTGCAACATAACACCACCCATGCTGTGACTGTGGCATCGTACCTGTGCAATTTTACGTACATACTCCCTAACAACAAGTCAGGTCAATACATTCTGCTGTCTCACATAAACCAGTTTTAACCAGGTCCAACTGACACGTCCTGATTTTGGGCCAGTTAATCCATGTGTGACTGCAGCTTCATAAGCACCTGGTAACGTGTTAGAGCATCACTGGTCACAATTAAATATCATGAAACATTAAATGTGTAATTAATTCTGACCTGCTGTATTGATTTACTTGCTCAAACATATCTGGTAATGAGTTTTAATTTTAAAAAACTTAGCTTGGTACCATAGTCTTTAGAAATTTACACACTGTTTGATGTTTCCTTCAAATTGTTAACATTCAATAAAATATGAAATCATTCGTTAAATAAGCAACACACACTTGATACTTTGCCACAAGAAAATATGATAAATACAATATACACTGTGCTTATCTGAACAACATAAGTACACAAATTTACCAAATAGAGCATTTCGATCCCTTAGTTATATAGTTGCAGTTGCCTATTGGAATAATTATCATTCTAAACTTATGTTTGGTCGTAGTTCTTGTAATTGGTTAACACAACTAACCTGTGTAACAAAATAACTTATTTAGACAAGCAACAAACATAATCAACTGCTAAATATAGACAACTCATTATATTTTAAAAAGTTAAATAAGGTTGAGCATATCAATATAGTCATCTTGTTGTTTCAAATATTCGGTCAAATTTGCTGGCAGTATAATTTTAATACACATGTATGGTAAATTATAATCACCAAGTTGTCCCTGAGGAAATGGTGCAGGGGACAGACCACAATGAAGCAATCAATAATTGATGTACACATGCATAGACCATGATGACACAATCACCGATCCATGAGGGGACAGACCACAATGACACAATAACTTATGTGAACATGGATAGACCATGATGACACACAGTTCATACATGGGACAGACTATGAAAATAAAATAACCGATTCACACAAGGATAAACCATGACGACAAAATCACCCATTCATGAGGAGATCTACCATGATAATAAAGTAATTGAGTCACATAGAGATGATTTACAATGAAGGGATAGACCACAATGATACAACAATAGGGCATGTAAGTCTCGTGCCATATTTTCATTCTGGAGTCACCTAGTGACATTGATTCCATTTACGCCAGCTTAAATAATGGGGATGTTTTATTTTTTTTTTAATCATCGGTTCTTTTTTCCGGTTTCCTACAGATGATCACAAGTTGAAGCAGTGGGGAAAATGTTGCCGGTAAGAATGTTCGTGGTAATCATGCACTATGGCACCTTAATTGAATTGTTATCACGATCTGACGAGGCATGCCCATGTTGACGACTTTGACAACAATGTTATTGAACTAATGCATACTTTTTGGTGATTGTGTGCATTTAGGCAACTTTTAAGTTTTGTTCTGAAATAACAACTTATAACATTTTAATTTTTTTATGACAAACGATATCCGTATTATCTCGTTTTAACTCCCATTTCTTACATAATGAATGGTTAATCATATTATGTAATCGATGTTATATTTCATATTTTAATATGTACTGGTTCTTGTTACATTAACTAAATATTATCTATTTCATTTAGACGAAAAAAAAATTCAGGATCAAAAACAAATTTCAGTATATGACCGCCATCGACTGCTGCCTGGTTCTTTTTCTGCATTTTTAATTTCCCTGATGTATAATTCATATAAAACTGAAGAGACAACGCCATAACACATTTAACAAAGCTACAATAAACCCATAAACTAAATGTCAACAACTGTTTCCTGGCTGCCACAATGCTAAAATCAGTGGGCAATAATTGTGCATATCGCCAGTCGGCTCCACTCGTGCAGAATCTTGCCATGTATCGTGACACACTTACAGGCCCTGTTGATGCACATATACCGGGTATACTAGTTACATAGACAGATCATGACAACACAATCACCGGTTCAGAAAGGGATAGATTATGATAATAGAATGACTGATTCACTCATGGGTATATCATGACACAATCACTGATGCGAAGCGATATATTCGGTGTCAAAGTACACTACTACTATCGTCATGTCATCCCTGTAGTAGCGTACGATGTCAGCCGGCAATGTCAGCATCTCCGACACTTTCCCATGGACAGCACCAAGTGCATGGCGAATCAAATGTGTCGACACATTATGGTCGTCCGCTTTGCGTGCGAGCGTGGATTTTCGTTTCAGGAGAATGTTGTGTATTTCACCAAGTTTTGTGCCCGAATCTGTTGGTTTGAAGTGATCGTGTGTCTCCTTCCCCTCGATGTATTCACCCACGAGCTGCACGACACGGCTGTTTGACATCGTCTCCCAGATACCGTCGGTAGCCAGCACCAAGAACCGGTCAGCCGGGGTCAGGCGATGATGCATGACGTCAGGCGTGGCGATGAGATAGGGCGGAGTGTAGTAGTTCGTCGGTACGATGCTGTGCACATATGTCGTGTCTAAAAGGTTGACAAGATTCTTCAGTTCCTGCAGCGACCATTTAAACCGTACATCACCAAACGCTCGCAACGGAACGAGCTGACCGAGCAGTCGATTGTTTTTCAGGACATGTCTTGCCTCAGCTGGAGGGTGGCTGCTCACCATTCTCTTCACCTCAGCCTCATTGTCAACATTCTGGTCCACCGACATTCGCTTTGCAACCCATTGTCCCTTGTCATTTAGCTGACCAATAACTGCACGTGAATCCCCACTGTTAGCAACATGTAAGTCAACACCGGATACGTGCGCCATACACACACATGCACCAGAGAATGCAGCGTCCAGTGCATCGACGTCAAACACCCCAGCGACGGGCAGTGCTTCTGATGAGATATCACTATCAAGTCCAACAAAGGCTGACTTGATGCTGTTGGCGACTAAATCAACATCGTCCTCCAGGCCACTCAACGATAACGACTCAACAACAAACTTTGTGAGGCTGTTGCGATATGCTGGCGGAACTGGATCCCTGCGATACGCATTGTTGAACTTGTACCAACCCTGTAGTTCCATCGGCCGATCAGTGCGCAGACTGTGGCTGTATCCCTCCAGGAGTTGATACGGCAGCAGTAGTGCGGCCACGTAGTTGAACAGTCGCTCAGTGACTGCCTGTGCACATGCCATGCCGCCGTGTCCGTCAATCACAGAAAACAACGCCCCATCTGTCTGGGTCAGCTGTGCTACAGCGCGGCGATCTTCGATGGGGTAATTCGATGCAAGCTGATTACTCTCAAATCCTTGAACTGCACTTGACCAGTGCCCGTCATTCATGAACCTTGCTTCGTTGGCTGACAGCAACAAGGAAATTTCTGTTGGCGACAATGTTGGAACGTAGCCATGGTTTTCAGGAAGCACCAGCTTTTGTGGAAACATCTCCAACTTTGTCCCCTTTCCGCCAGTTATAATCGTCCTTAGAACGTAGCGGTGGAGCACTTTCCGGAGCAGCGCTGGTCGCGATCTGCTCCACAATGGACCAGCCCTGTGGACCAGTGCCATTACTTGATCAAATGTTATTGGCACCCTATCTTCCGACTGACTAACTCAACAGTATCTGGACGATGCACAGGTTTGCTGAGGAAAGCATCATTAGCCTGATTAGGCACTGAGCCCAAAGATGACAGCGTCACACACTGACACAGGGTTTACCAAGCAATCGACGTCGGGATTACCGCTTTCAAATCACGTCCGTGAATTCGTTATTTCCGTGCAGACTGGTTCATTGTGGCAACGCGCAGGCGATAATGGATATCTTACTTACATAATAGTGTCACTGTCCGTTGCTACACTCACTGGCCGGAGTTCTGACAGTTCTGACAGTCAAGATGATGCGCACTTCCTCCTAAGTTAAAACTGAGTTATTCGTGCCCGTTTACAGGCACACAAGACAAACGCGACGACCGTAATTTCTGTCAGCCTATTAGGTCACACTACGTCAGTTTTGCCTACATATTTGTTCGCGCCGACAGCGCGTACCTGGCAGGCCTCAGCCTGATGCGCGCAGGCGATTTAGCGCACACTGTGCGGTACAGTCGACTTTACGTTGACCTTGCGTTTAACGACGATGCATGACGATGCCGCCTGCAAAATACGTGGCAATTAAGTCTACAAAATTTAGTTAAATTTATCTTGCCTTACCCTGGACCAAACATGACTCTAAATTCTAATTTAACTAAGGAAGTGAACAAAACACGTTACTTCCGTTTCCTGACGTCATGACATGTCCGTCGGTAAATTCGAGCCTGCAAATTCGAGTGCATTCTCTAGGTGAGTAGGTGTCAGCCATTAATCCGCAAGAGGACGCCACTGTATATCATAAATTTTGCAGCATAATTATACACGAGGCGGCGATACAGTTTGTCTGCATACCGTTATATTTTCCCTTGTTTTATATATATATGTGAATGTATGTAAAAGCGTGTAGTCTGTAACAAGTTTTTTGTACATAACTCGCCCATAACTATCTTTTGACAGTTTAATTGGTAAACTTAAGAACTAATGTAATTATTATAATTGTTATATGGTAGGCCTACAGGTATGTACACTAAAATAATGTTAGTACCAGTAGGCCTACATGCCAAACTGTGTGGCACATTAATAAACATTTTTACAAATAAATCTCCATACGTATCTGGCTATATAGGATATGTGGCGAACATTGTATATGCATAGCACCAATCCCCGTTTGTTATTAAATTGGATTTCCCATTTCCAACCTACCTAACAGTGGCGTAGGGACCAGGGGCAGTGGGTGCACTCGCATCAGGGCGCCGGGCTTGTGGAGCGCCGAATCGACAGTCAACCTACCCATTAAGTGAATAACATCATGTCAAAGACCCACAGTTCTGCTCATATATTTTGGATATCACAGCTTGAATCGATTGCGATGAACCGAACTCCATACGGATATCTGCGACAGCATAATGCGCATTAAGCCATGCGTATTGTATCATAGTAGCCATCCACAAAGTCGGCTTACGTCATGTTAAATGTGGATTTTGATATACCCCCACCCCCTGGTAACGCTTCGTAATGTTGCCATGCCCATAAATACGTTCTTTTTTTAGAATGACCCCCACATTTACTATGCACACATCATTTTTACATTCGTTACATATCTGTACTGATCCATTGTTCACAGGTAGAATGGAGGTATGTGTAACTAATGTTAAACAAACATAAACTGTCCATCTTTAAGAATTTTCAATCTGCATAGGCGTCGGAACTCGGGGGGGGCTGAGCCCCCAATCATTTGTGTAGGGGAGCTAGAGATAGGTTTAACCTCCCCAATATTTTGGCAAGAGAGGTGCAGTCGGATGTTTTGGTGAGCTTCTGAGCGAGTGCAGTTTGGAGTTTTTTGCTGAGCCTCAAAGGGGGTGCAGTTGAAGGGTTTATTGACCCGTAGTCCCCCAGAATTCACCATGCCACGTTCCGACGCCTACATGTAGTGGTTGATAAGGGGCGGATGTTCGCGCCATGCTGTCGATCGGGATTTGAGTCCATCTATGCCTACAGTGGTTTCGAAATTTTAACAATCTCGTTCACATTACGTAATCTGTTTCTTTTGAAAGAGACTCTGCAAGGTGTTTTTTTTGTAACATGAGATATGTAGAACGTATATACTAGTAAACGAAAAAAACCTTTCACGGGCGCTTAATTAGCGGCGATCTTGTTCTGATCATGGAAATGACCATGAGCACCTTGTCTAGCTAGGTGGTATCAGTGCAATACATGAGAGCACGTTGTAACTAATTCGTTGAAGCCACTGGGCCCTCTTTTTGCACTGATACGTTCACATCCCTAAAAGACATACACACTTCTAATTGCAATTGACATAATAAGTATTGCTATCCGTCTGATATTGAAAATCAAACGAGTTAACACGTTTTCGGTTTTAATCATTACATAACCATTGCCAAAAGACTCTCACCTCATGTAATTCGTGACGCTGACCCAGAGGTCCCTCCCCCAAATGTGACGTACTATGTGGATGACCACATATGGTAAATATATATATTCCTGTACCTGCAACTGTACCCCATTGAGGCTCCGAAAACATCAAACTACACCCCAACTCCATACCACCACGCAGAATTCTTTTACCTCAGCGGGAGGGGGGTTTGCACCCGTTGCATCACTCAATCTACGGGTCTGTATTTGATGCTGATTTGTGTTCCAAATGCACGGGAATAAGTGCTATTGTGCTATAATATCCTTGTTGTAGTAGGTAGTAGGAATTATAAATAATATGATAGGATGACCAGATAATCATCTCCCGATGGGTTCGACGCTTGATCCTAAATTCGGCACTGAGTTAATCTTTACATATCTGCACGCGTCTGTGGGATATGATCGTTTCAGTGACTTGGTCCTTCTGAGCGTAAAGCGGACGACTTTAGCACATATAAACTTCGAGCAACGTATTGACTTGTTTGCCATAAACAGTTAACAGTTCGTATCGAATAAAAATGTCACCTTTATTTTGGTTTTCGTACACACACCTTTAAATAAAGTTTAATATATGCAAGTACTTTCCAAACTGCACGGCAAAATAACCATGCTGTTTAATTGGTTCAGAGAGGAAACATAATATATATATATATACATATAAATATATATATGTATATATATATATATCGGTGGAGGTGTCAGGGGAGGGGGCGCCAAATTTTGCTTTGCACCCGGGCACCGACAACCCTCACTACACTACTGCCACCCAAAGGTTGGTATAGGCCTATCTCGATGCCAACAGAGAAAGGGCTGCATAAACGTAGCCATACCACAGATATACTAACACATATATATAGATGGCGGGGGTAACGAGGTATCGAATGGTGGAATTACGCGAAATCATAAATTATCATTGTGTGCGTATTTATAAAATATTTTCTGTAAAATACATTAAATATGGATATGTGCGCTATAGGCTAAACAATCGTTCATTATTATTATTATTATTGGTATTATGAGTAGCATTATTACTATTAAAATACTATGATCCTGAGGATGGAATAAATTGGCAGTTCCAAAACATCTCTATGGAATTGTTTTCATCTTCATAGTTTCGAATCCAATCAACCAAGTCAATTTGACCCACTTCTGTAGAAAATGTAGATTCGCCAAGGAACTAATCTGGCAAACTATTTTCCGTTTTATGTTAGCAGACGTACACGAATCGATCGTGCCACGTTTGAAGGATCGGCAACCCCAGCCGTAACATTTATTGCTGTTTCTTTTTATTTAATTGTACGTCATAAGCACCTGTTTCTGCAGTCCCCCGGATTGAACCAACTGTCTTGATATTTACGGTTGTATTTTTGTAGTAACACTCGTGTTTTCTTTTCCGTGTTGAGCATCTATAACTAACAGCTGCAACACCACTGATTGGGTGACGCATGTAGCTGATTCTACAATATGCCTTGCCAAGAACACGTTACATGGCAATCACCTTGTTTCAAGGCTATTAACGCTCAGAGGAGTTCCGTGAAATGTCATCGACGTCGTCCATCGTCCACTGACGGCGTCACGCTCAAGTTCGTGGATATATTCCCCTTTAGAACTCGTACTCCTTACTACAATATCCAATACGGCACATGTCTTCGATGAGTGGAACATATACGTTTCCCTTAAACGCAGCTGTATTTACCACATAAACGTTTTATAATGACAACAATGACACTGTTATTAAGAAAAATAACAATCTCAATAACAACAATGACAGTGTTAACTTCACATTAAATGCCTGGAATTATGTACAATATTATACATAATTAAACACACTCTCTTGTAGTGTAGAAATCGTGACAGAACATGCCAATGGTAACCATAGAGTTAACACAATCGAATCACCAACTGGCAATGTTAACACATGAATTCACAATTTTGCAATATTTCATATAATAATATGTTCGTATTACTAGTGCTCTAACCAATCTATTTGTCACAGTTCTTTGAGGTTCACACTTCTTGATGTCCGTTGATGGCAGACAATGAGTGGTTTGCTCCTAAAATTAAAGATAAAACAAGACAACTGGTATAGACTAAGGAAACAAATGCCCGTAACAATAGTATTTATTGTATGAATACAAAATGTGTTTCCCAACGTCTCAGAACCAAAGGTAGCCACAAGGTATCGGCTGGAACGCTGCATAGCCGACACCCGCAGTCCCTATAACTGGAACCCGCCACTTCAATTCCAGACTTCCACTCATTACACGAACAACTTGGCTCATTTTACTTTGATCGAAGAAAATGGCGGCATGCTGTATAAAGAACCAGTCTGCGTAAGTACTTCAACATAGCGCCGTGGTGCAGTGGCTAGAGCTCCGGACTCTCAACCGAGAGAACCCGGGTTCGAATCCTGTGCGGCGGTGTCGAAACTTGGGCAAGTTCGTCCACTATGCGTTGCTCCAGTTCACTCAGCTGTATGAATGAGTACCTGGCTATAGACAGTGGTGTATATCTGTGTACGAATAGTCTTCGCGCATTAATTGCAACGTGGCTGGATGCTTCCCAGAGAAGTCGAGATGGTGTTCGATTGAACAGGTCTGCCAGGGAGCAAAGTGTAAACCGCTTTGAACAGTCCAGAGGATTGGATACTGCGCTGTATAAGAACTTACCTTTACTTTTACTTTTTACATCACCGTTGAATCGATCTGCACGTTAGTGGTGAACGGCAGTATTGCTTGAGGGAAATACACGCCTAACTTCTGCTTCTTTACCTGTTTGTCTGCAGGAAACGGTACCGTTTATTCCTGCATGTCTTCCACCCGATTCAATGCTACTTTCTCTGTTCTGTTACGTAGAATCATTCTCCTGCCAGGGAGATAACGATATAAACAGGAAGTTCGCCGAATCAGTTCTACTTCTTTCTAGTGCGGTCTTGATTGTGGAAACCACCCAATTTCAAAATACAATTTCAGGAAATACTGCCAATAGACAGTGTTTACAATATGAATATGTTGTATACAACTTTATAATTTGGTGCACGCAACATAACATTCACGATATTTCTGGTGTGTTAGACGCAATTTGGCGGACATTGCTATCCTTCAACATATTTATTTTAGTGTTAAGAACATTAATTTAATATATGAGGAACACACAAGGTCAGCTTAAGTGAAAACGCGATATCAACGTTTAATCCAGGTCTGTAAAATAGCAGTGATGTTTAGAGCATCCAACAATATCGGAGTAATTTACAGCTAATTTCAAAATATGAATTGCAAATTTAAATTATTCGTTTATGCCCCATCATGCGATGATCAAATCCGTCGTTCCGAGAAATTAGTTGGCATCGGTAACAATGTGTGAATCAGGGATATGTTTGCACCCATCAAGAAAGGGCGATTACTTTAAACGACGTGTAGAAAAATCGCACTGTTTCAAAGTAAGTCGACTAAAATTACTATGGCGTCACGTATTACTGAAGATTATAACATGAACGTTTATATTTACTGGCGACGTCTTTGATAGTACATATCTGCGGCAACGTTTTTTTAACAAACATGTTTGTTTCTATACAGTTTTGCCCACATTCCTACCCGGATCTCTGCGCGTCTGTAATCGTTCAGCCGCAGCGTGTTTACATGGAGTCGTGACAACAGAACTTAATCACCGCAGAGTAGGCGCTGACAAAACTGCGGTTATGGGTGGTAGCAAAGGTTCGCAGAGTCCCAAGAACGTGTACCATTACGTATTGATGGGCGGCAGTTTAGTCTTTACAATGTCTTGCAAAAACATATCCCGTCACTGGCGCCGACTAACGAGTGGAACTGGTATTAATGCACACCGATGTTATTGTGTATATCATAACGTGGCAATGTGGTGGGTAACGTCGTGTAAATGTTATTAAGCTGTGCGTTGTATTGCTTATATTTTCAAGAGTGAACCAGTGCGGCGGTTTTGCACATTCGTGTTGGCTTGCGTAGGACCAATCCGTTGCGGTCTGCCTCTTTCCATAGTGTCGTACACATCGAGGATCGTGATTACACCTCGGTCATTGCACTGGTAATACACGCATTATCTACCACACCACGTAACTCGTAATAATGGGGTTAGGTGGTGGTTTGAACCAATTATAAATACTATACCTTTGTTTTTGTGGAATTTGATAAGTCACCCCTTATGTGGTCCCAATGGAGGACGCAGTGAACCTGCTTACTACCGTTGTTGGGTCAGGACACTGTTAGCATTTGTGTATGTGTGTATGTGTGCATGTGTGTATATGTGTATGTATGCGTGTGTGCGCGTGTATGCATATATGCATAAACGTATGTATGCACGTATGCATGTATGCATGCGGTTGGGAGAGTTGGACTATTGTTTTAACATAATAAGTAAGGGGTCATGCCCCAGTTAGACTTCGAAAAAGACGAACAAAATGACAATGTATTTTTTAGAAATGTTTTTTTACAACATTCACATGCTCTGACATAAGTGCATTTGAGTAGTCAGATTTCCAGGTGTGATTGTAGAAGCTGTTGGCAATAAAATTGTGTATTTTTAGCTGATTTTACAAGCGGAAGGGTATTTGGCAGCAATTTAGCTAGTTAACCCTTTAGTCGGATTACTGCTTGCATCCATTCGTAAATATTGACGAGTGTCACACATACAGGCATTTTACGAGAGCTAGAAATATTAGATTTTGACTAAACTCGACCAGCATGTCAATGAGATGATAATAACAGTAGGTGAGAAGTTTAAGACATTCTGTAGGTCTTGTTTTCTTATAATCAGACGAAACGTTAACATGGTGTCCCATGAGAAAACTAACAGTGTGCTAAGCCCTGTTTACATCTTTCCCAGAACCGGATCCGTGTAGACGATACTAGAAATAACCCATCAAACGAACCAACATAAGCAGATTATCGCGCTTATCTTCTCGATCCGCGTATATATAAACTGTACATTTAATTATCCCGATGTTTAATTTCATCAGCTTTACTGGGAATAGGTTTCGTATTTCCTAATAACTATAACTTCGATTAGTATTACAAAGCGCACGTTTCGCTTTGGGATGATCTACCGCCAACTCGTTATCCCGGTTCGCCGGTCGCAATAATAACACGCCACCGGACACTAGTCCAAATAGTGTCCGTCGCGTTCGATATATTGTGTAACCGTGTAACCGGAGAAATAAACGTGGTTCTTGGCCAAGGCATGACTGTAGAGATAGCCAATCATGACTCGACAAAAACATTGTCCGGCCGGTATTGATGTTGCCGTTGCAACAGAAGCAGTTCTAGAGACAATCCGTGAAGCAGAAGAAATATTGACATATAAGGTATATTGCAATACAGCCTTCTCTATTGCAATCGCAGTTGTTCCCGCAATTGTCATACGTCATACGCGATGACAGTCCGGTGTTTGTTTACCAATCAGGACTGGTGAGAGAATACAGCGACAGCAACTGACATCGTATCGAGTGTCGCCATGTGGGTCGCATGCCTGCATGCAATCGGTGTCTTCTGCGTCAAGCCACTGTTGCAAGTCTTAGAGTAGCCGTAAACAAGTCTGCACCTGCAATAAAGCAGCGACGGTCACTAATTCCACGCGAATATCACCGCGACGCATACCATCTGAAAGGTCAAATGTAATGTTTCTCGCAGTCTCAGATGTTCACCTCAAAAGTTCGAAACGTTGTAGTAGAACAAAACGGAGTAGCAAGTACAGTCTAATACCACTCTATTGTCAGTGTTCATTTACGCTCCCTTCATGTTCATCACGTCGCCATTTGATTCGTGTGATCGACGCCACAACAAGATAACTTTTGATGGTGTGAATGTGCAGTAGTGGGCATGTTAGGATCTTCTCATTTTGAAGTTTTGTGTGTACACTGCGTTCTATTGTTCTAGGGAAAGAGAGACTGCGTAATATCATGACAGGACGCCCAGCGTTTAAATGTGAATGTGCTCCCAGAATAGCCTCACTCATTACTCCATTGTCATTACGACAGTGGTGTTTATCACCGTAAAACAGGCGCAGCTAGATGACAGGATTATTATTAGTGGTTGATGTCTACCATTACGGCTTGATGTTTCCAGGCAGCTATATTCTGCGTATTTAATATGATGATACGCTCGACCTATAGTTTATGTCATACATCTAGAACGGATGCTGGTTTTCTCTCTCGTGATACATAGTGTGTGTGTGTGTATGTGTGTGTGTGTGTGTGTGTGTGTGTGTGTGTGTGCGTGCGTGCGTGCGTGCGTGCTTGCGTGCAGGCGGGTGTGCGTGTGTGTGTATAAGTGCGGGCGCATGTGTCTTGATATATAGACGGGTTGCCTGTCCGTCGTAACACATACAAGGTTTATGTATACGCCTTGATACACGGAAGGTTTGTTTGTATGTCGGGTTACAGGCCAGCCTGTATGTTGTGATGTATACAATGCTTCTCTATGTTATGAAACATAAAAGGTATTTATCTATACTTATGCCTTGATATGTAGAAGGTTTCTCTCTTTCGTGATATACAGAAGGAATGTATGACGTGTTACAGAGGCATGTGTGTCAGCTTTATCACGGTTCCGTTGAGGTCGGATGTGTCATCACTTATGCTCAGGTCGTTTCACTCGCGTCACGACTTCGTTATTGTTCGTGAGACGTCATCGCAGATAAACTTAGCTCTCCCCTGTTACTTTGACACGTCTTCGGCTACAGCTTAAATAGAAAAAGATTGATACTACGTAAATAGACACACATTGGCATGGATACGCCAACAATCTTTATAATCATAGATTCGTTTTGAAGACATGAACGTGTATCGATGGCACGCGTGGTGAAACTTGACCAGGTAGGTGATGATTGCGTTGCTCCAATGTACAGTAGCCAAATAATATGTTAAAGATAACTACATATGCTCTGTTTCTAAATTTATTCCACTATTATACTCGCTACTGAGGTGTACTGAAACTATTGATCGACACATACACTGAATTACATAGTTTAGTTTCTTATTAGCTATATACGATACAATATGAATTTATTGTCCAATAAAACATTGGATAATTGTTTTCTGCTTGCTGACATAATTAATAAAAGTAATGTATAAATGAAGTAAGATCATAAAAGTAATACATACATGAAAGTAGTCCATACAACGTGAATCATATTGCAACCGCAGGAACGTTTAGTGCAATCCAAAACCACACATACCAGGTTATATATATATATATATATATATATAATATTTATATCATATATATGCATATATAATATTTATATCATATCAGAATACACATACATATATATATATATATATTGTCTTTCTTTTGTTTCACATTTCCCTGAACTAATATTTCAAGCCAAAGCCATTGTTATACCCGTATCATGCTTGTGCTTTCTTGATATTGTGTCCTCTTTCTTTCTTTCTGTCTTCCTCCTCACATTTGTTCACTTGTGTCAAACTGCGTACGAATGACACCCTTGTCCCGGTACAATGGATGACGCGAGGAGAACATTACGTACATGCGCGTCTGTGTGAGTAGGTACTCTTGAGAAAGACTAGTAGCTTCACCTCTCCCGATTCCTTTATCACCAGCTAGTTGTATGTTCAGAACTGACGTATTTCATTCAGATTCGTCCTCGTGAGTAAACTCGGTGCAGCTGGTGTCATCAACGGTGTTCTTATGGTCAGTCAGAATGTGGGTCATGCGTGTCTGTGAGACCGTTCCACAGTATCGTCTATATAATGCTGTCACATTCTGTGTGTGCAACTGACTGGAGCTCTGGCAATGTTCCATGAACTAAGTAGCTACAATTTGAGATGCTAGTCATCTCTTCAGGTAAACATTATATCTGAGTCAACACTTGCGCTCGACGACTACCAAGTCATTTATTGGTAGTCAGATCATATGATGATTGCTGAAAATTGATGCTACAAAGTAAAATGGTAACATTTACTGAAAAACGATTCACAGATTAATAGGTTACAATCGCCATTTAATACAGTTAATACCCACAATGATGTATATAGTCTATAGTTGTAATGACGTCTATAGTCTATATTGACGGTTTACCAAAGACAAAGAACTTACTGCGTAGGCGACGCTATTCTGAGTGAGCTGCTATTTCCGTGTGCAATGCTAAACACGTACTCACTCAGATTAAGCACACCTCGTCGGCATTACAAACATGACACGTACAGTGCAGAAAGGTCTCATTTAGTATATATGTGAATTGCGAAATGACAAATGACTCACTCTGTCTTGGTTTATATAATAATGAAGCGTTACGAAATGAAGTAGTATATAATATATATATATATATATATATTTATACAAATTAAAGAATACTATGTATCACATGTAACACAAATAATTTTGAGTAGGTCATCTAGATGATCTAGTAAATTATATTTATTACCATGATGTTTCACATTTGTAATGTTTAGAAATGTTAAACATCATGGTGATAAATACAATTTATTAGATCATCTTGATGAATTACTCAAACTTAATTATGTTACCTGTACTCACGCAGGTTAAGAACACCTCGTCTACAGAAAATAGCAATTTAGACCTGAATATATAATATATATATATATATATATATATATTATATATATATATTATATTATATACATATAATATTATACATAAAAGAGCGATTTAGACCTGTGTAATAGTTACGTTTAATACAGCATATTGTGTACAAACAAGAAGCTCAAATTAGAGTCTATATATTAGAAATATACGCTAGAATGAATACAGAGGGAAAAAAACTGACTTGATTTGTTTGAATACACGTTCTTGAATGTTCAATTCGTGAAATGAGATACTTCAGATATTGAATGTTATTTGGCATAAGTAAAACAGCAGAATAAATGTGATACACAATTCATGCCAGGAAGTCAGTAATAACCAGAATAGTTTAGGCAACTGGACGTCCTAAATGCTACATATTTTATATGTGTTTATCAACGAACGGAACACTATTATGTACGGGCGTAGCTAGCCGTACGAACGTACGCACGTGCTTGCACAAAAAATTTTTTTCAAACAAAGAATTTAAGACAGTGGCCACTGTAAGTCATAGTAACGTTGTACCCCTTGGCGAAAAGAAAATGTCATCACTAACTTATAACAATTTATCAATACTTTGATGACACATTATGAAGTTACTAGACGCAGGCAGCCTTTTTACGAAGCTGATGCCGCTGGTATACGCTGGTATAAGCTGGTATACGGCCGGTAGGCAAGCCGCCTGTGTCTAGGCAAAGCATATACTTTATGTCATAATTCACGTTTAACAATTTTATCAATGTTTGACTACCTCTATGGGGTCAAATTAACAGAAGCATGCAGCCACTATGAAGTCAGTAAGGCGATAGCACACAAGCCCTTTATGGTGGCGTTGACATAGCTTCATATCGGCAAAAGAAATCGACAAGTTAGGTTTTTAATAATTTAAATTGTCAAATAACTGTTGATGCAGCTGATATTGTCATTGTTAATGATTAAGTAGCTGGTGGTCAAGTTGGAGAAATGGTGGTCAAGGGTGAAGAACATGGCAAAGCCATTGACGAAGAAGAATAGGTTTTCTCACTGTTACCTGTTACGAGAATGACACGTAGCTTAACTAATCAGATCTAGCTTTGGAAAACTGGACCCAACAGTGGCCAACAATAATAAACATACATTTCTTGAAGCAAACTGGATACATCCTATTAATTCATGTGTCCATCAATGTGGACACAAATTATTGAAATTTTAATAGATGCGAGATAATTCGCTTTAAATCTTCCCCAGAAATAATGTATGCAGTGGATGAGGTATCTATCTGCAGTGGATGAGGCATCGTCTCGCATCCCCAATGAATGTCTTGGATTTGTTTAAGCCGCCAGCACTACAGGTGAAGCATTGGCCACAAAGTATATAGTTCCACGGGATGAATATGGAGTTTTTGGTGGCAAAGACATGCACTCAGTGATATGAAGGAGCTGCCAAGATGGCATCCAGCGTAGGGTGCACGTTGCATTCGATTTTGAGACAAGATGGGCCAGTCGTACACATGCACTGTACACACTGGAGTCTGCATTCTCTGTTGCACTCACTGTCCTTGAATATTTAGAAGATGCTTTGGGGCGACAAACCCAGAAGTTAATTATCTATCAATACGTTTAACTTCATCGTAACACCAGTGACCGTGTAGTGAGCATGTCCATATTGTGTCTGCTCCCTCCGTCTACTACAGGTCAAACAGTGTGTCCTTGTAAAGGCAGCCAACGATGCAGTTTCACAGCAACAGCAAGATGTGGAATGCGTTGTCTGATAGTATAGGTAGCAGGGCAATTTGAGCAAGAAATAAACACGTTATCCAGGCAGCAGTTACTGTTGCTATGCGACACTGAAGGTTTATATCTACCTTTTTATCAGAAATGTGTGTCATGTAATAATAATAAAACAACTTCTTCAGCGCCTAAATCTTTAGAAACCCAGCTCAGTGGCCAGTGTAGAAGACTGGTGGTTCTCACTGTTATTCCAGTGCCATTTTGTGTTTTATTTCGGCTTCGAAATGCACCCAATTGCAATTGGATACACAGTTTTGGACTACCAGATCCCCTCTACATAGGCGTCAGGATGTGGTGAAAATTGGGGTGGGGCTGAGGCTCACCAAAACCATTCGAGTGCACCCCACATACTTGGGTTCTCCAAAACCTCCAACTGCACCCATTTTCCAAAATATTGGGGGGTAAAGCTACCTCCAACCCCCACCAAACCACCAAAATTATGGGGATTCAGCCCTCAAGCCCGGGGCCTAGGGTATGTTGGGACCGACGCCTATGTAATATATATATATATATATATATATATTATCGAATTGTGCAAATATTCAAAGATATACAAATATATCAGTACAGCGGATTACGCATCGATAAACCAAAGGTTTCATTGTCCAATGCTTAAGTTGCAAGTAGTTTACTTTAAGCGGCCTGTTGTTGGAGGAATTTTGGTAGTCTCCATGCACTCAATGTCGGTAATTTGTGGACTAATTAATCATGTAGCGTGTAATTTAGTGTTGGTCAACATTTGATTTGCTATATGTAAAGTTGCCCTGGCTTGAGTAGGTTAACGAGGTTAACGAACCCTCACTCGGTTCCCACACAGAGTCAGCTCCTTGGTGTGCGGTTGTTTATTCTTAGATATGATCGAGGTAAAATCCCTCGTGCTATTCTACATCACAGAAATCAACTAGAGTAAATTATATCGACTTCACATATAATTGAAATATCAAACACCGTACGTTCGACGGAGTACGACACGCTACGGGGTTTGAAATTAATCAGCGTCTGTATACTATTAGCAGATGTTAGCTCAAAATATTTTATATGATATTCCATCATGTAAAAATGCTAACCAAATACGATGTATGTTGACAAGTACCTGGACGAGAATGCGTGTATTTGCGTAGCACATTACATGGTTCCATCACAGCATCGCCTCTAATACTACGCTGGCATTTTGAAATGCCCTGGCCTGTGTTTTCCTTTAAAAAGGGTTCATAATAACGAGATCCAACTCTGTCGAAACGTATTTGAATCAAGTAGTGTATATAACAGATATTACTATGGATATATAACGCGTGATTAACAGCTTGTATTGATTATATTTGCGTTATTATAATTACGTTTAGAACCTTATTAATTTCGATGAGGATCGCAATGAAGTGTGAAACAATGTGTGAATGGATTAACATTAATTTTATTGAAAACCTTTACATATATGTATTAAGGCTTGCCATCTGATAGAAGGGCACAGCTTTAGTTATGTGAATTAGTATTGGTCATATGTGCTATGTTCATCTTAAAATAAAGTATTTATTACAATGTGTCCAGACAATAATTACGAAGTCGATATAATCAACCACACTTTTATATGGCCGCTGCACTGTATTTGGCGAAAACGAGTAGGATGGATTCAAAAACCATCCTGGGTAGCCACGAATCTACATCGTTGAACTGCCGCAGTTATTTCTGGTAACGTATTGCATGCCTGCAACTTGCACATATCTGCCCAGTTACTGCACGCCGCTGATATGAAAGGACATGCCAGTGTTTGCTTTACAATCTGTAGTAGACAAGCGCTATCAGCTGTATATTGCGTGACTGAGTCAGAGGCAATTCCCCGAGAGTGGACGGTACTTAGGGGTCAGTCTACAGTTAGTTTTCCCACTGGTTGCCATGTTAGCGTTTTGTATGATTACAATAAAACGTGACTTACAAACATTCTTAAACTTATTACCTGCATCTCATTGATATGCCGGTCGAGTTTAATCAAATATTATATTTCTAGCTCTCGTAAAATGCCTGTATGTATGACACCCGTCAATATTTACGAACGGATGCAGGCAGTACTCCGGCTAAAAGGTCAAATAGCCCAATTGCTGCCAAATATCCTTCCGCTGAATAAAACCAGTTAAAAATACACCATTTTACTGTCAACAGCTTCTACAATCACACCTGGAAATCTGACTACTCAAATGCACTTATGTCAGAGCATGTGAAGTTTGTAAGAAAAATCATTTCTAAAAAATACATTGCCTTTTTTCGTCTATTTCGAAGTCTAACTGGGGCATAACCCCTTATTTATTATGTTAAAACAATAGTCCAACTCTCCCAACCGCATGCATACATGCATACGTGCATACATACGTTTATGCATATATGCATACACGCGCACACACGCATACATACACACGTACACACATGCACACATACACACAGACAGACATACACACATACAAACATACACACATACACACATACGCCTATGCGCACATGCGCACACGCGCACACGCTCACACGCTCACACGCGCACACGCGCACACACGCACATACATGCATGTGTATGTATGTACAGTACATATGCTCGTACGTACACACACTCATCACACGCACTTGCACGCACTGGCACGCACACATACGCATACGTACACGCACACGCACACGCACACGCACATGCACACGCACACGCACACACGCACACACACACACGCACACACACACGCACACACACACGCATACACACGCACACACACGCACACACACACATTGTTCACCATATCTGTCAGAAATTTCAATTTGGAAGTTCCGTTGTAAAATCCCCACGTCTAGGGTTCAGTATTTATAGTCTTTAATAAAAAAACGCTCGATTTTTGAGACATCAATCAGCACTAACGGGGATTTTACCCGTGAAGGGCACGATGAAGAGACGGCCCGTAGTTCGAGTGACGGAACACCCGTCCGTAATGATGGCGTAATCTACGCTAATAAAGCAGTGTGGGCCTCGTGTCGTTGACTTGGTGAATTACTGTTGCCGTATGCCGCATAATAACGTCGCTTGCCAACCTACTCATCCTGTTATCAGGCCGTTTATCAACGTTATCTTCAACGGCCAGACGATTGTGTATTCGCTATGCTGTCTACTGATCGTTTATTGTACGTTCCCACTATGTCGGTTGTCAATGCGGTGATCTACAGCTGCTTGCTAGATCGTTGTAGTAAAATGCCTAAGGTAAATAAAAAACAAAAACACGCACGATTCCTTCATTGTGCAGCAGCCTCTCTCGGGCACAGCCGAGGTGACGAAACAAGTGCGCCACACGAAGATCTTCAATAAATGCGCAGGAACTAATAATTGTCATATTAATCAGAATCTTGAAGACTGACAAGAGCTCGCGAGGTGCGTACTTCGTCTGTCGACGTAGGCAGGGATGTGTCGATTGTACATCCATACCTTCCCCCAGCCTATACGGCCTTGCACACGCACACGACCTCGCTATGGCTCACTTTCAGGACCGGGCCAAAGTGTTCTTTGGGGAGGTGACCTTATTATTGAATATGGGCGCTGGAACATCAGGGGAATTGGGGAAATTGCATTACAGCTGCATTTATTTTAACAGTAATGCTCATTCAACAAGCCTATCGTCGCAGGGCACAATGCTTAATTGGCCAACACACTACGAGAAGGGATGGAGGGGTGGGGGAAGGTAGAATGATACGCAAGTGAATGGTTGTGTGTGTTTTCATGGAGCTAAACGTTAAATGACAAAGACCCTCGCCGGTCCACGTCAGTCCCTGGAAATTGTACGTTGACGCTTTTTATGTACAAGAGCATTTCTGGCAGTGTGTACCTATAGTCTAGACCTGCCAGCAACATATCTAGGCTACACACCATACCGTAACAACACATGTCGTAACTACTTTGTTCTGTCCAACAGCATACACTATCGGTGTATCGAAACCGTTTTAATTAACAAGGTTGCCTCCCATAATTACAACGGATGGAAGGTGACCAAGGAGGCCTTTGACTTATCCAGAGTCCAACTTGAGTGTGTGTTTATATGTAACCAGCCCTTCTGAACGACTATATGCCTAAATGTGTCAGTTTTGTTTTAAACAATTCACGCTGCACGCATCCGCGTTATGCACCCAGCAAATATTTGTTCCATTTATTTATCGTCCTCTGTGAGAACAAATATGTTCTTATATCTAAAATACACTATCCCTACTCTGACATTGCTTCATGTCCTCTTGTTCTATGTAACGAATCATTTTTCAGAAAATACATCCGCACTGTTCAAAGGAAGTGATATAGACCTTCTCAGCTGTAGTTAGTCGAACGCTTGGATGGAATCAGACACGTTCGTTCGCGTTACGTACGCCTAACCACAAAACGAACGGTCATAATGTATTGAGGCCAATAAAGTTCTGCAAAGCGATTCTCGTACTGAAATAATGTACCGCCATTGAAAAAGTCATACCCGCATTTGCAAAATAACATGTTTCTTTAGAACTGCAAGAGTAATGTAAATACCTTTAGCATATAAATAATATATAGGCCTGCATAGGTACTCGGAATATGTTTGTCCTACTGAAGCGTGGTATGTCTAGGCCTATATATTAGCATCCATCCGCGAAACCAATTGCATTTACATTTAGGAAAGTTCAAGTCGGCTAGTACAGCTCGCTTTGATTGTCCAAATCGCGAATGCTTGCAATACTATTTGTAGCTGTCGGTTATTAACACAATAATTCATATCACTGATACTTTGGAAGTATCCTGTTAGTCAACTATAGCTCATGTATATTAGGCGAGCGGCAAATCGCCAAAAGGTGCTTTATTTAAGAAGTCTAAATGCCCCCATACACACATACCCAAATGTTATATAATTTGAAAGCTCTACATCTCCCCAAGCCAACGAGGCCTGTCGTAGAGCTGCCAAATGGTGCAGTAAGCGTGAATCCAAGGTCAATCAAGGTCACCATCAAATGATGAATTTTCGAAATTGTGCGCTTCCGCAATCGTCTTAACATTACAATGGTCGCATATCTACTTTAGACAAGTTCACCGTCAAAAGATGAATTTTCGAAATTATGCCTTTCTGCAGATAGTAGGTTAGCCAACATGTGATTTTATACTTTTAAATGCAATTTTTTGTTAATGGCAGGAATTCTTGCTAGATCCATTACACAAAGGATATGAAAATAGGTGTATGTGGATGCCACCCTCGATTTTGAAGGTTATTTGAATGTCACAAACTCAAATTTGTGTCAGAATATTTTTATTAATTAATTGACATCTTCTTGTACACACCGTTGCATAAAACTAAATATTTTATGATTTGTACATGTATTGTCTGTGTTTCAGGTGTTGAACTTTGAATTTACTCATAAATATATGGGATAATCTAACAAAAAACATGATCTTCTCAAATGTGTTTATCGCGTACACCAAAGTTGTTTACACACTCAATTATTCTGTGTAAACCTGTTTGTATATATTCCTGTTCATATAATATGCATACTATTTCTTAATACACATGCATTTGGTCACTAACATGACGTGAAAGTCAAAAAACTAGCCCGTAGTTAGGATGCTGAAGAAGAAAGGTGGCAATCGCAGATTAGAACTCTACTCGCAACACAGTCGACCAACTGTCAGATATTTTGAGGAACAAGATAATTCAATATCTCAAGGAGGAATCCAAATTTCAGGATACGTGGAAACAACGGAGTTTATGCTGGACATCATCAGGGCTGAGACGATTGGCAGCATTATAGAATCTTTCGCTGGAATTATACATTGGCTAACCATAGCTACGATCATACAAACTATGCCCTCCCGATGAAGAACACTCTCTCTGGCAGAAACCAAAAGGCCCTTCAACCAAATTCCCAGCTGATCAGCCGACTGAATTGATGTATAGATTATACAAGATGCGTAATAGCACCATCAGCCTTACAAGGGACGATCAACCAGGGATACGTGTTGCGCCACAAGGTCAGAACGATTACGAATGTCACGGTATTCAAGATCCCCCCTCTTCAATATGGAAGACGATGACGAAGAGACCACGTTCAACTGCTCTAATGGTATCCGCCACGGATGAAGCATGGACGCGTGACGCTGATGACCCAAAGAAGCTTGTCACAAAGTTGTTGATGTGTTCAGAGGAACTGACGGTGAATATGGAAACACTGACTTACAGGTGGGAGCGATTGTCATTGACGCAAGAGCGGTAGTCTTTTAACCACTGTTTTTTTGCTCCCTGTCGACGGAGTTGCTTTCCAGTCAAGCGTGTGTATGTCAGCAATATCGTCGCTGACTCCATACAAGAGCCTGTAGCAGAAGCCGGATTGACCCATATAGTAACGACATGCCTTTAGTACCTATGGCAACGAAATACTCTGCTCCAAGTGACGATGTCAATAGTTAACTCATCTAATAGATAAGGACAAAGAAGTGTAGGTTATCATCACCGTGAAGCAACGACTGGTTGAAGAAACTACATGGTTTCATGATGTACCGAGGAAGCAACGTTCATAAACCTTTGAAACTACACAATGTACAAAACACTACCAAAGTTGACAGAAAGTTGTTAAAGCAATAGGTCAACGGTGTCACCACTGGACGAATAGTGGAAATGGTGAATGCCATGAAGCTTTAGCTATCCGCAGTCTCGCTGTCTATAGCCACAATTGGAGGTGACATGAACTCAACATCAAAGGTATAGGTGTCCAGTGTCTTGGTACGGTTGGACTTCGTACACCCTTGGAACTACCAGAAACAATCCCAAAGACTTACACAATCTGCGAATGATAACCTGCTCAGTTTCCATGCACTAACAGGAATTAAACATCAACCTGTTGTGGTCATGTGAAGACATCGAACTTGCAAAATTTCTACAAGCAACCAGCTCCTTGTCAGTGCAGTTGGTCACGATGGAGAACTTGCACGGGCTGGATATGTTGTGTGTTACCTATTTTATGGAACTCGCTCGTGAGTAGCAAACCGTCGATCCTGTCAGGATCCAACTCTTTGGGTCAGACGATGTCAGCCCACCCTCCACCCTACAACTTCATATTGCACACGCTAATCACCACGCAAAGGTTTGGTTACACGCATGTTGTGAATATATAGCTATATCGTCTCATATCGACATATATACGAGGAAGAAGTTATCAGAATGCCTTAAACGCGGCAATACCCTATTGTAGATGTGTGTGGATGTCATTCAAAATATAGGGCGGCTCGGCGAACTGGCTCGATCGCTTTTTTGTAATGCCGATACCATTATATCGGGAAAACGCGGATGACTTTGTTTAACGATAAATAACAATCGTACTCTGTATTAGATGCGGTACAGGATATAAAATAAAGTCTTTTGATGGAGCATCGATGATAAGAATGTAAATAATTAAAGCGACCTTTTCCGTTGCGTTGCCATGTACCCGGAATCATCATTGTGTCATGCCAGGCTGTTGCGTCGGTCTTGGTTAAGGGAACCATTTCGTCCCACTTGCTGTTGCGTCGATCTTGGTTGTGGGAACCATTTTGTCCCACTTGCTGTAGCGTCGGTCTTGGATGTGGGAACCATTTCGTCCCACTTGCTGTAGCGTCGGTCTTGGAAGTGGGAACCATTTCGTCCTACTTGCCGTGGCTTCGGTCTTGGTTGTGGGAACCATTTCGTCCCACTTGCTGTGGCTTCGGTCTTGGTTGTGGGAACCATTTCGTCCCACTTGCTGTGGCTTCGGTCTTGGTTGTGGGAACCATTTCGTCCCACTAGTTGTGGCGTCGGTCTTGGTTGTGGGAACCATTTCGTCCCAATTGCTGTGGCGTCGGTCTTGGTTGTGGGAACCATTTCGTCCCACTTGCTGTGGCGTCGGTCTTGGTTATGGGAACCATTTCGTTCCACTTGCTGTGGCGTCGGTCTTGGTTGTGGGAACCATTTCATCCCACTTGCTGTGGCTTCGGTCTTGGTTGTGGGAACCATTTCGTCCCACTTGCTGTGGCTTCGGTCTTGGTTGTGGGAACCATTTCATCCCACTAGTTGTGGCGTCGGTCTTGCTTGTGGGAACCATTTCATCCCACTTGCTGTGGCGTCGGTCTTGGTCGTGGGAACCAGGGGTGCGCGCTCAACATCCAAAAGTGTGTATGGTGTTTTAAGTGCAGTTTGGTGTGCAACGTTAGTGTTCCCTGTTTTCCCTAAAAGTCATTCTGGGCTGGCCTCGATTCTGGTCCTCGGTTTCTGTTTACGTTTCTTTCCTCCTCGCTGTACTTGCACTGCTGTCTCCGTCATCTGTCTCATCTCCCATCTATATTTGACTCTCTCTCTCTCTCTCTCCCCCACTCCTCCCCCAATCTCTCTCCAAATCTATCTGTACACAATCCTCCCAGCTGCTCAGTCGTGGTCATCTTCGTCTCCTGTTACTTGCATTTACAGGGCATTCGTTGTTCTCGCCATTGGTTCTTCTCCCACTCTGTCCACGTGTCAAGCCTACTTCTGCCGACCCACCACCAGCTTCTTTTTTAAACTCTCTCTAACACCAACCTCCACTCTCAGCTCATCCATTCTTCGCTTCTCAATTCTCTTCTCTCCCGCAATTCTTCTCACCCAGTTGTTTTCGCAAACATGCACATTATTTTGCTCTTCACAATCATCGCCAGGATCTCCAGATCATTTAGCCGTATATGTATGCTGGTATGACGCATCAACGCAGCACCTTTACCTTGAACTTTCGAGATATGTGCATGTCTCCCATCACCCTTTCCACCTTCCTCCATGCATCTTCCCCCGTGTTTATTCTCGTGCGAATGTTGTCGTTCCTGCATACCGCTCCGCCCACGAATGTGCCGCTGTGTCTTAGTATACGTCATTCTGGTATTAAGAATATTATATTAATTATTATCGATAAACAAGGAACACACAAGGTCGTTTTAAATAGCAATAGTGTACTAAGTGTGCGGTCATTCGTGTCTAACAGAGGCGGCGAGTTACTGTGGCTGTCTGGCGGCGCCTGGCTGGGAGACAGCAGAGCTCGCGCTATTGATCAGAGCACAGAGCGTCAGTGAGCGGCGCAGCCACCGGCGGCGCTACGGCTCTGCGTATATAAGACCGCGCGTCAGGTGCACGCACTTCTACGATGCATCGGCCGTGCCGCACGATCGGCCGTTTCAATGAGTCACGCGTGAACTGGTGCGTTATGAAGTTAGGCGGAAGACAGGAGACGAACTGCTGTCATCACACACAGATGGCAGACGACAAACGCTGAAGGTAACGTGTATTGTTGCATTGTCTGCGTCGTCGTAGCCGTTATTGTTGACGTCATCTCCCAAACCATTGCCGGTGTCACGTTCAGGCGCTAAATCGGTCATAAACGTTACTCAGAACAAAACTGAAACAAATTAATCTGATCAAGTATTAGGTTTCTATGATAATATCTCAAAATAGGCATTATAAGGAACTTGTGACATATATTAAGACATTAATTTGCAAACTGTATTAGTCGTTGCTCATGACGACGAACACAATGTATTAACCTACACGTGTATCTTCAGACGTGCGATAAAACATATAATATTACTGCTGATGTTTGGTGCTGTGATAGCAAATTCCACAATGTCTGACAGCAATGCGGAATGTTGTGTCACCTCCACTGTGGCGATGGTTTCGGGACGCCAAACAAATTGAACTCGCTGGAGCGAGGCGACCGAGTGCGTTGACATGGAGCGACGCAATTAGAAATGTGGGGGTCTACTTCGGCGAATCAATGTGTGCGTGATATAAGATGAGCAGGCTCTACAACACAACTCGTGCGACACTCGGTAGACCCTGCCGCTTTCTCTTGCCAGTGCATTGCCAACATCCAAAATGTTTTCTCTTTGTCTCTTTGTCGGATACTCGGGGCTACAAGACCATACAGCACCACTGCTACGCCGACCCATTATGGCCTTAGACATGAGGTCGTACATACAAGGGCATGATGTCACACTGGCCCCAGACATGTTGTCGTACATAAAAGGACATGATGTCACACTGGCCCCATACATGTTGTCGTACATACAAGGACATGATGTCACACTGGCCCCAGACATGTTGTCGTACATAAAAGGACATGATGTCACACTGGCCTTAGACGTGAGGTCGTACATACAAGGACATAATGTCACACTGGCCCCAGACGTGTGGTCGTACATACAAGGACATAATGTCACACTGGCCCCAGACGTGAGGTCGTACATACAAGGACATAATGTCACACTGGCCCCAGACGTGTGGTCGTACATACAAGGACATGATGTCACACTGTCCCTAAACGTGAGGTCGTACATACAAAGACATAATGTCACACTGGCCCCAGACGTGAGGTCGTACATACAAGGACATAATATCACACTGGCCCCAGACGTGTGGTCGTACATACAACGACATGATGTCACACTGGCCCTAGACGTGAGGTCGTACATACAAGGACATAATGTCACACGTGCCCCAGACGCGTGGTCGTACATACAAGGACATAATGTCACACTGGTCCTAGACATGAGGTCCTACAAACAATATAATACCACACACGATGTTTCGCCGTAGTAACGCACACTGTTATCATACATATTTGTAGTTACTTCTTGGCACGGACCTAGTCACACCGATTAACGCGTTAAATCCGCTGTCGTGTAATATTCAACTAAAACTAGTTTAACACACGAATCAATCGACATACTAAACCACACGTCAGCATCGTTGGACATTCTTGCTCATAACTTCCGGAGCTAAATTATCTTTCTAACCGGATTTTTCTTTTGGGCCACTTGCCGAGACACTCCCGCTGCAAATAAAGCAAACCGAAGATATACGAACATAACTCGGCGTTTAGTCATACATGTCCACGCTGGATTCAGTTACTCCCGTGTCACGAACCCATGTGATGATACTCTATGTGAGGTCTCTAATGGGGATGGGTGAACCAAATGAGCCAGGCACGTAAATATGATATTTGTAGAATACCCGACATAGTGGATAGAAGGTCGACTCGATCGCGACGTCGAAACGTTCGTCATAGTTTGTTTGTGTCAAACTTGTGGGATGTGGGTGGTGGTGGATCCATGTGATGTTAATGATGGTTGAAATGACGGTGGTGATAGTAAAGTGAAGGCAAGTTCTTATATAGCGCGATATCCAGTCATTAGGAATGCTCAAAAACCGTTACACTTTTCTCCCTGGCATACCTGTTCGATCGAATACCATCTCGACTTCTCTGCGAAGCGTTCAGCCATGCTGCAATTCCAGCGCGAAGAGTATTCGCACACAAATATACACCACAGTTTATGAGCCAGGAACAGCTGAGTGAGCTGGGGCAACGTGAAGTTAGCAAATGTGCCCAGGGTTCGAAACGGAATCACAGGATTCGAACCCGGGTTCTCTCAGTTGAGAGTCCGATGTTCTAATAACTGCGTTAACGCGCTCCGCGGTAGTGGTATTGGTAATGACGGTGGTAGTAACGGTGGTGGTGTTGGTAATGGCGGTGGTAGTTACGGTGGTGGTGTTGGTAGTGGCGGTGGCAGTAACGGTGATGGTGTTGGTAATGGCGGTGGTAGTAACCACCATGGTGTTGGTAGTGGCGGTGGTAGTAACGGTGGTGGTGTTGGTAATGGCGGTGGTAGTAACGGTGGTGGTGTTGGTAATGGCGGTGGTAGTAACGGTGGTGGTATTGGTAATGGCGGTGGTAATAACGGTGGTGGTGTTGGTAATGGCGGTGGTAGTAACGGTGGTGGTATTGGTAATGGCGGTGGTAGTAACGGTGGTGGTGTTGGTAATGGCGGTGGTAGTAACGGTGGTGGTGTTGGTAATGGCGGTGGTAGTAACGGTGGTGGTGGTGGTAATGGCGGTGGTAGTAACGGTGATGGCGGTGGTAGTAACGGTGGTGGTGTTGGTAATGGCGGTGGTAGTAACGGTGGTGGTGGTGGTAATGGCGGTGGTAGTAACGGTGGTGGTGGTGGTGATGGCGGTGGTAGTAACGGTGGTGGTGTTGGTAATGGCGGTGGTAGTAACGGTGGTGGTGGTGGTAATGGCGGTGGTAGTAACGGTGGTGGTGGTGGTAATGGCGGTGGTAGTAATGGTGGTGGTGGTGGTGATGGCGGTGGTAGTAACGGTGGTGGTGGTGGTAATGGCGGTGGTAGTAACGGTGGTGGTGGTGGTAATGGCGGTGGTAGTAACGGTGGTGGTGGTGGTAATGGCGGTGGTAGTAACGGTGGTGGTGGTGGTAATGGCGGTGGTAGTAACGGTGGTGGTGGTGGTAATGGCGGTGGTAGTAACGGTGGTGGTGGTGGTAATGGCGGTGGTAGTAACGGTGGTGGTGGTGGTAATGGCGGTGGTAGTAACGGTGGTGGTGGTGGTAATGGCGGTGGTAGTAACGGTGGTGGTGGTGGTAATGGCGGTGGTAGTAACGGTGGTGGTGGTGGTAATGGCGGTGGTGTAATGGCGGTGGTAGTAACGGTGGTGGTGGTGGTAATGGTGGTGGTAGTAACGGTGGTGGTGGTGGTAATGGCGGTGGTAGTAACGGTGGTGGTGGTGGTGGTGGCGGTGGTAGTAACGGTGGTGGTGGTGGTAATGGCGGTGGTAGTAACGGTGGTGGTGGTGGTAATGGCGGTGGTAGTAACGGTGGTGGTGGTGGTGACGTAGTAACGGTGGTGGTGGTGGTAATGGCGGTGGTAGTAACGGTGGTGGGTGGGTGGCGGTGGTAGTAACGGTGGTGGTGGTGGTGATGGCGGTGGTAGTAACGGTGGTGGTGGTGGTAATGGCGGTGGTAGTAACGGTGGTGGTGTTGGTAGTGGCGGTGGTAGTAACGGTGGTGGTGGTGGTGATGGCGGTGGTAGTAACGGTGGTGGTAGTGGCAATGGCGGTGGTATTAACGGTGGTGGTGGTGGTAATGGCGGTGGTAGTAACGGTGGTGGTGGTGGTGATGGCGGTGGTAGTAACGGTGGTGGTGGTGGTGGTGGTGGTCGTGGTGGTGGTGGTGGTGGTGACTACGAAGATGAGTATGAGAAATAATAACAAATCTGGAAGACTCAATCAATGTACTGTGGTGACCGATGATGTATATTAGTGTCCGATGAATCCCGATGTTGTACGAAGAAACCCGATATCGCCCGACGATACCACGTGGTGTCTGATGATATCCGATGATATCATGTGCTCTCTTATTATACAGGATGGTGTCCTTTGATACCGGATCTGTCCGATGGTACTCGGCAGTGTTAGGTCATAGCTGGTAATGTCCGATAATATTCGACGGTGTTAGATAGTGTCCAATAGTTCTACTGTGATATTCGATGGGACCCGACGTTGCACCTTAGCAGACTTGACATTTCTACTCAATAGCACCAGAGACATCTGGTTCTGTCATCCAATCACCTGCATTACCTGCCCAATCTCTTAGTCTATCCTACCTATCAAAGATCTCCATAATCGGGTTAGCGCCTCTGCCAAGAGTCCTTACACTCACACTGATAAGTGCAGTGTCGTGAGGATAATGGCTTTGGAAGCGACTGCAGCTGGTCTGCCTGACGGGAGGCATTGTTCTTGTGAGCGTGTCCTAATTAAATTGCATGAGCTTTAGAGACCGCCGCATCATGTAGCCACTGTATAGCCGTGGGACCCATTAATGGCGCAGATGTGAACGCACTACGGTGTCGTCCCCGTGGTAGGTCGTGTGAATGTATTAGTTAGTGTGTCCATCATCACCAAAAAAATTATTAGTTATTGTGTCCATCATCATTAAAGAATGTATTAGTTCTTGTGTCCATCATTACCAAAGAATGTGTTAGTTATTGTGTCTATCGTTCCTAAATAATGTAGTAGTTGCTGTGTCCATCGACATTGAAGAATATATGAATGATTGCATCCACCATTACTAAAGAATGCATTAGTTCTTTTACCCATCGTCACTAAAGAATGTATTATTTATTGTGTCCAACATCACTAAAGAATGTAGTATTTATTGTGTCCATCATCACTAAAGTCAAGAATGTATTATTTATTGTGTCCATCATCACTAAAGAATGTGGTATTTATGATGTCCATCATCACTAAAGAATGTAGTATTTATTGTGTCCGTCATCACTAAGGAATGTATTAGTTATTGTGTCCAGCATCACTAAAGAATGTAGTATTTATTGCGTCCATCATTACTAAAGAATGTAGTATTTATTGTGCCCATCTTCACAAAGGAATGTATTATTTATTGTGTTCATCATCACTAAAGAATGTAGTATTTATTGTGTCCATCATCACTAAGAAATGTATTATTTATTGTGTCCGTCATCACTAAGGAATGTATTAGTTATTGTGTCCATGATCACTAAAGAATGCAGTATTTATTGTGTCCATCATTACTAAAGAATGTATTATTTATTGTGTCCATCATCGCTAATGAATGTGTTATTTATTGTGTCCATCATCACTAATGAATGTAGTATTTATTGTGTCCATCATCACTAAAGAATGTAGTATTTATTGTGTCCATCATCGCTAAGGAATGTGTTATGTATTGTGTCCATCATCACTAAAGAATGTATATGTTTTATCGGACATCAAAAGGTTAAACATATTAAAATGTTTCACAACAAATTAACTATAGTGGTGAATGTTGGTGGACCTGAACAGGCCTTTTTTTCACTTTCCATGATTACATGCCTAACATAATTATCATTTTGTTGTTTTTCTCTTTTAGTTTATGTGCGATTTATTTTACGCGATAAATACAAAACATCACCAAGCACTTGTTTACAATGGTCTAGAATGAGAAAACGTGGACATATTGTGCAGACGGTGTCCTATTTTACAATATAAATATTAGGAAAGCACAAGACAACCTGTATATATCACGGCTAAATCAGATGGAGTATGGGCAGCTGTAAACGTTGTTTTCGTCGGTGGACAAGATAGTGGGAAATGAGCAAGACCTGGCTGTGAGACAATACTTGACCTGGTTGTGAGACAACACGTGTGTGCGTGCGTGTGTGTGTGGGCGTGTGGGCGTGCCTGTACGCGCGCGCGCGTGTATGGGTGTGTGGGTGTGTGTCTCACAAGTCTCAGATCGTGTTGACAGTTGCGCGTCTCTTTCTTTGTCTCGTATGGCAAGATGATCTCACGCTCAGTGCGTGTTTTATGAGTTTGTTTCTTTGCACAGTCACGATCACCGATCTCTCGTAGCGAGAATGATCTCTCCTTTGACAGTAGGTTTCATCTGTTGTTCGCTCGTACATGGGTTATCATCCCAATACTTGCCTGGATTATTAGCCATGTGTTCATAGTAAACTGTCTAATATCATAAGCGATATGTTTTGTGAGGTAGTATCTTATTATAAACGAGCTTGGTATGTATGTCGGTTAAGGTTTCCTCCTTAGACGGCTTCAACCTCAAGCGCCAAATTTTCAGGGATTAATCTACGACCCCCTAGAATAGGACGTGCCAAGACATCTTTATATATCAAAACACCTTTATGGGGTAAATCAGTTTGTTATTTAACGGATCTCAACTTAACATGTAATGTGCGTGTCACACGTACGTAAAACACAAGGTGCGTGTAACCTAACTATTGCAGGAACCACGCGCGTGCGGCAAAAACTTCGCGAAAACGGCATCTACTTGGCATCATGAAGTAGACCGCAAACACAATAATGCTTATGTCTACCCTCATGTCAATAGCATAGCAATGCGAATATTATTTGACAATTCTACACAATCGCGACTAGGGCCTATCGACTGACGTGAATTTCACATTCTATTCGTCATTTTGAACAAACAACAAGTGTCTTATGGTGTTTATGTGTTCTCTAACATTTTGTAGATATTACTTTCACAACTCTCTTCCACCAAGGCATCAGGTCAGGCGACGAGCATTTTTGTTAGTATGATTTCATACTGCCAGTATGTGTGTGCTAACTTTTATCAAATTGAAATACTTTTCACACAGACGACGCAGTCTTTCTTTCAAGTCTGCAGAACGACATAACTCAGCATAACTTATACCAGGGTATCGTTTCTACACTATCTGATAAGGAAGGTCGCAAATGGTTATATCAAACAGGTCCTTCGTATTCCAGAACCGGTCTCACAACACTGACACACACAATGACCACATCATTCTGGCCAATTCCTGCATGCTCGCTTGACATTTTCCGGCCTTTTTTCATAACATTCTCCACTTGTGTTTGTTAGACCAAGCTGAATAGTAACACATAGACGTTTGTCATGGTATACATGACATCGGTTTTTATCGCGGCCCCACATTACCAGATACCGTACCTTGTTAATGTAAACGGTGCGTTCTTGTGTTTGTGTTTCCCATTTACCCGTCAAACCCCCCTCGCTACTTTGATTTGTCATTGGTCATTGGCTGTAGTTTCCAATCAACGATTGGTATGCTAGAAACGACCACTGACATAATCACGACAGCGTTTAATTTGCGACTGATATGCAGCCGTCCATGGGGTCCTGTGCTTGGATTAATTATGCGTAGAAGACCACTTGTGGTCAAGTGGTCAAGCCATCCTCGCAAGCCAGGGCTGTTCGCCATGCAAACCTAGCCCTGGTTGATCTCCTATGCGAAGTGCGGAAGTTAGCCGAGTCAAACTAGTAATTGACTTCGCCAGTCGCGGCTGCAACACCCGTGAGAACAGCGTAAATAACCGCCCCAATTTGAAGATGGATAAATGACTTCTGGGAATCCCAGTATATAATGACCCGTTCGCCCATTAGCACGAGCAGCTGAGCGGTATTGTGTATTCGAATAATTGCTTCTACTTCCTAAACATTGCATGTAACACGAGCCACGGTTGGTTGAAATTAGTTTTATTACGACCACCTGACCTGTCAACCTCTACTGATCTAGTGAACGATTTCATAGGCTGAGCTTAAATTCAGAGTTTCGCAAAGCGATCAGCCAGGGGGTACTGCTGGCTGGCACTGACGTAATCAGCAGCAGCGACCTCTGGCGCGCGAGGATGGGTCAAGCTAACGTGGGCCGCTGTCTGTCCAGCGCACCTGTGTGGTATCAAGGATCGATTCCACAATAGGATCACGTACTTGTGGTTAAACAAAGAAGTTCGTTTTCTTCAGGCTAGCCTCCACCGGAATGTCGAATACGTTTAATGATTTTATTATACATGTTGAAGCGTGGCCAAGGCAGATTTGGTGCAATAAAAGCATCCGGGCAAGTATATTTAATATTAGCCCAGTAAACTTGATTTAGAAGCATTTATTTAGTTATAAGTCATTCAATTGAAAGTTTGCAAATACGATAATAATACTTTTTAAGAATACTGTTTGACAATGTTGTTAAAACATTACAATAACATCAAACGTTAAGCATCAAGTTAAAACGTATACGTTACAAGTAATTTGCTAAACTGTTTTGCTTAACAAGCGTTTTATTCCCCGTTTATTACGCCGTGCGGCACCAGTGTATGCCAAAGACGGTGATTCAAGCATTTAATTGTTGAACATTTGTTATTTTGACGACAGGAACAACATGCAGACAAAACTAGGACAATTTTGCATTCGTACTTCGAGGCTCAAGCAAGAAAAAGTACAAACGTTATAAAAACAATGCAGTATAGAAATGAAGAACAAGAACAAGAAGTTTATTTTGACCCCAAAATATAACAAATATTCACACAATAAACATATCAGGTGTATAGATTTACACAAATTAAATAGACATGCATACACAATAATGTGTGTATTTACCATTTTTGAAACCAGTATAATAATTAATTAACAGAAAATCACCTTTTAATTTTATGACAAATAGGGGGTCAGTGGCTCCGATTAAGACCTATTGTCGCTATCATAGGAGCCACCGCAGTTATATAACAAATATTTTGTTTAAATATATGATGGCCTTTCTTGTTATATGTCTATCTAAATTATACAATCGTGTGAATTATAAGTGGCAGTAAATGTTCTTTATAGCGGCTGATATAATCAAAACTGTGTATGCACTTGACTTCTAAAATTATCGTCCATTTATTAACAATTAACCTTACTGATTTTGGTGGCATGAATAACAATTTAGAAGTGTACATGAATCTTTGTATTTTTTCAGGAGAAAGTTTTAGCATAAATTGCAAAGCCTCGCAGGCTATGAGTATATATCTTTTCTTTCACTATTTCAGGAGTGTCGTTTATAATGTATGGCAAGTTATATTGAAGACATTGTTTTGCAAATTCATGTTTAGTTCTGGCAGTATATATTTTTAGATTTCCGTGTGTCATGGTAGCGTACATTAACATTTGATGTAATCTGCCAGTTTAATAAGTAAACAGTTAGATTTTTGTGAACGTATTTAAAGTGAAATTTTAATTCTTGTAATTGTAATTGATCTTCTATTTTTAACAAATTAAGTTGTTTAAAAAGAGTCTCTGTGTGAGATTTGTATCAACTTGACGTTATTATAGGAACAGCTTTTTTCTGAATTTTCATCTCTCTTTTTCCTTTGTATCCCCAAGCCGTAATACAATAGTTTATGAGATAATATTAACGATTCATATAACGTTTATATTTCTAAAGGTTATACATATTTTTTCCTATTTAATATGCCAATCATTTTAGCACAATTTTATTAGAAATTGTTGCTGTATGTCTTTTCCAATTTAAATTTGAATCCAGGGTTAACCTTAGGAAATTAAATTCATCAATTTTTTCAATATGTGTATTATCTATTTTAAGTGTAAAGGGTTGTATACCTTTATTGGGGAAATGAAAACTCATATATTTATATTTAGCTTTATTTAGTGATAGTTTATTTATACTTAGCCACTCAACAACTTTGGAGAGTTCAATGTTTATTAAAGATTTAATTGTGTTATATTGTATACTATTACTTAAAGATGTTATAGTAGTAAATAACGTGATGTCACCTGGATACATTATAAACAGATTGATATCATTAAAATATGCTGATAACTGAGTAAAAATTAATTTCTCTATTACGTTAGCGATCGTTGGCAGTAGAGAAATGAACCAATAATTTTTCAATAATGTTGGATCAGCTTTCTAAAATATAGGAATTACTTTGGCAATTTTGAGTTTATCAGGAAACATCCCTGTGTTTAACACTTGATTTATTAATATAGTTAATGGTTTAACTATTGCGGGCTCAATTATTTTTATTAATTTTGAAGAAATACCATCAAATCCACAATTGTTTTTGTAGGAAGACTTTGTATCGTTTTCTTTACTGATTCTTAATAAATGTTATGGAATCTAAACATCGTATCTAAGTTTTATTGTCCTAACATTTAATATAATTTGCAATAGTGAATAAACATTACATTTATTAGCAATGCTTTTTACCTGTTAATTTTACATCATTTTCTATAACAATGTTTTAGTTTTTTTAGAGAGAAAATCATTTATAGTTTTCCAAGTATTTCTTATATCGTTTTTGTACCGATTAAAACATGATTCAAAATAGATTTGTTTTGTTTGTGCACGAATGCTTTTCCTTAATATTCTATTATACGTTTTGAGGTTAATGCTAATTGTTTCATAGTTTAGTTAATTTGGGTTAGTTAATTTTAATTGTTTATAATGTTTATCTCGGTACCTAATTGACTTGAGCAAATCTTGAGTAATCCACGCAGATTTGTTTTGTTTATATTTGTAAATTTTACTAATTTGCTTGGCATGTGCTTATTTTTAGACTGTAGAATCTCTTTATATAAATTATTATATCATAATTTAAATTTGGATCAGCATTTGGGATTTTATCAAATTTGTTGTAAATTTCGTCTGATTTAATTTCATGCTAATCTGTGCTTAATATTTTTTTTTTTCATATTTAGGAGGAAGTTCTATCTTTTGGTGATGTCTAAAATCATGAAGTATGGTTGATGATCAGAGAATCGTTTAGTTAATATCCCTGCCGTACTTTCTAATACAACTTGACCAAGTTTACAAAAAAAGTTTTCTATCAGGGAAAGAGTTATTTGGGGGTAAAGACTGTGTGATGTTAAGGTATCAAAACAATTACTGTAAATATCATTTTCATTTATTTTGAGTAAGTTAATATTAAAATCTCCTGCAATAATTAGTTAATGATTACGTTTTTTAATTGATGTTACAGCTGATGAAAATTAATTATATAAAACCTCTTCATTTTGTATTCTTGGTGGTCTGTTTACGTTCCCAATGGTTAATGTTTTTGACAAATTACCACCATTTACTTTAATAATCAATTCTTCCCAGTGTTCATATATATATATATATATATATATATATATATATATATATATACACACACACACACATTAAGGTTCATAATTACTTCTGATTTATATTTATTATCAATATATATTACTAAATCTCCTTTACTGCTACAACTTTTACCTTGGGTTATAGCATTATAACCATGCAACACAAATTGAGAAATCATCGCCTTCTGCTCTCCATGACTCTTGTAAACATATTACATTAAATTTTAAGTGTAGACGATCTAGTTCTTCTACAAATGCCTCTCATTCACTAAATTTTGAATTTAAGGATTGTATATTTGTGCTTAAGATACTAAAACGGTCTTTGTTTTTCTTGGCGAAGACGAGCGACGTATTATTTGTAGTTCATTAATCTCAGTATCATTTATATCTAACATGCCCTTAAACTGTTATTTTGTATACCTCCTAAATATGTCAGAAATAGTTCATCAAGAGCCATTTGATTTACAGTTTTGTATAATATGGACGGTACGTTTTATGAAATTGACGTAGTTAAACCGATATACAATATGTAATATGTTGTGATAGATACATATGAACAATACATTTCCATTAACTTCCACATTTCGTGATAGAATTATACACATTATTTTTACTGGTGAGTGAGTATGGATAGACATCATATCATTATGTACAGTAAAGGCATAAGAGCAAAAAGAAAAGAAAAATGCTAACAGACATTTGGATCATCGACTTCGCGAGAAGTTCCAAGGCGAAACGGAAAAAAAACAATATTTAATGTATACGTACCTACACAATATCAGCTTATCCCAAGTTATAGGGCAATATACAAATCTACTCTATTTATTAATATTGAACTCGTTTTATCTCAATTTTAATTTATAAGTCAATAGCTTAATTGCAAAACACAAAAAGTACATAATTTGACTACTATAATACAATAATTACTAGCATTGTCGGACACGTTGATAACATTGTATACGAAAGATGTCATAAATAGCTTGTCAACAACAACAGTAAAAAAACTAAAGCAATACCGTTATGGTGATACGGCGGCATAAATAAACCGGTGATTCGTATAAGCCAGTCTCTACATCGGCCATAATTTTTTGACGTTGCGATAAGTGTGAAACAAATAATTATTATAGCACTCGTCTATTTCTTCAATGCTATATATTACAATGTTATAATAATGGGAAAAATATGGTTAATAATTAAAAAAAATAAAAATAAAGACAGCGTAAGTACATTAGTTCACAAAAACTGTCATACATATATATCTATATGTGTTGTGTAGCGAGTATTACTGTAACACAGTACACCTGTTCAAATAAAAATACAAAGAAGAATATGAGCATAAAGTGTCTTTGTCGTCCGACATTAACTCAGTGAAAAGGTGTGAAATAGGACTGCCCAGTGTAGCCGCATAAGGCGTCAGACACTTTTCGCACCTCTGAAGAGCTTTCACTGTTCAAGCAACTGTCGTAGAAGCCGCGAGGCACTGGTCTTGCTTCGTAAGCGCTTGGCGAACTTTCATGTCCTGGGTTTTCATTAAAATGTTTCCATTATACGACCAGCAGTCCGCAATACTCTCAGCTTTCTTTAACTTTCGCAGCTCAAAAAGTAGCCCGGCTCGTTGGGTAGTTAAGTCTTCATTTACGTAAAGAAGATTCATGTCGGTCTTTGCATTGTGCGTCTTCATGTTGGCCCGGCTCTTAAACACG
>CM034537.1:53327988-53405488 GCA_020002185.1 Paraescarpia echinospica
AACGATCCCGTTACACCTACACTTCAGCGGCGGGAACAGTTGGTAAATCATTTTCCCTACACAATCTCTGATGGTATCCAATTTGACAACACAAATCTGCTAGGATCAAAATGATTTCAGACCACTAAGATTTGCCGGATGCAAATCAGCCGATTATTAATTGCTGTTGTCAGCTTCTAGTACTTGCGTACGATGAATTACCTTTAGTGTCACTAGACTCTGCGCAGAGCAACAGTTCCATCATCTTATTTGAAACATTTGTATTGCGAATCTGCGCTCGTTCGTCGCATCACAATATCCGCTGTCGTAGACGGATGATCTGAAAGCAAAACATTACAATGGCTTTAGTATAAAACACGAGTGAGTATAAATGTTTTTGCAACAGAGAATGTTTAGGACAGTCATTTATAGCGGCGTATCCTTTGTTTTTCTTTCACAACTGCCGATACGCAATCAAACTTTGTTTTAGTAAACTGAGGTATTCAACAAACTGTATCTCGGTGTGAGCCCGTTGAAGAACCTAAATACCTGTGTTCGGGCGTAGTGCGCCAGCTAAGTGTATACGTTATGCCTGCTTCTTCCTTCACGACAGTCATGATGAATACCTTTGAGTAATTGATTATGATGTGTTCGAAATTGTGCAATAGCACACGTGTAAATGACCAGTTGATACCTACTTTCCGTGAGTACTTATACAGTGATAAATGCACGTACGCTGACTTGACAGCCGCGTATTGCGACAGCCGTTGCCAAAGGTTTAATCTGATTCCGTAAAAAACGACGCCCGCGAACAAAACCTTGAGATCGGGAAATCGAGTGTCTGTGTCGCGCATGCGTCGTTTAATCAACCAGATCACGCCGTTAGATGTGTCGTGGCCAATTCTGCTACAAAGACGAAAAATCGTAATAGATTGTCTTTATGTATGCTGGGATTCCCGCATGCCTGCATAAATACAAAATAGTTGTTACCTGGAGTTTCAGAACAAATGGTTATTTTCTCAACAATAATTAAAATCCACATTGGGATCAGTTTTTGTGCAGATATAGTTGCGCTGATGAATACTTCCCAGATACGTCGATATTGCTGAGCCGATGCAAACCCGCAGCTATGGATTTAAATGACTGGACATGACAGGACAAACCTCGCTTGGCAGACGTGGCCCGCCTCCGGGTTATCGGTGCGTCACGATGATGGAACAATTGGACGAATCACGGCTACACCCGATTTAACCGGCTTACAATAGTTGACCAATCATGCGTCACACAAGTGCGTTTCATTCAGGCTGATTTCGAGTGTGCGCCGCGATATAAAACATGCTTAATTGTTGTCATCTGTCACACGTGCCGGTGTTCGTGAATATCGCACACAAGTGTACGATCATCTGAACTGCATCATGAGAATAAATCATCGGATATCTCTATCGGATTGTCTCTCCCACGAGTTGATGTGATCGTTTGCCTTTAATCGTTGCGAGCGTGTGATCTATCAACAAACCCAGCGGCCTGTTCAATAGCGGGGGCCGGCGACCCGTTCTACTAATCATTCCTTTGTGCTACAGCGCCTGCAGATATTTTGTAATGGTCGGGATACACTGACACTTTTCGCTCGACCCGACCCGACCAGACCAGACCACACCAGACTCCCTCCGACTGCAGTGTAGCAACTACACCGACCAACACCGACTGCGCTAAACGCCGGCGTGACGTCTGACTACGTCGGAACTAGTCGATGTCAGTCTGACATATTCGAAAGTGTTCTACTTTACGTGGTTATGACGTTACGCCGGCTTCTGGTATAGCGCAGTCGGTGTCAGTCTATGTAGTGTATATATTGCAGTTGAGGGGAGTCTGGTGTGCTCTCGTCTGGTCTGGTCAAGTTGGGTGAAAAGTGCCAATGTATTCCGACCTTTAGAGTTTTCGTAGGCCCACAAAATGACGCCGCGTGTCTTCCTGGTCGTTATATAACTCGAAAAAAATGCCACGTTTATTGCCGATATGACGTCAGAAGACGCTCGTTTGTCCGGCCATTTTGGTTAGTATAAGCTGTTTTTATCAGTCACTAATTTTACACGATTATTTCAGGAGTATTGGCCTAAAAATGAACAAAGACGGGAGAAAACGAAAAACCAGAAATCGAGGACCATTATCGAGGCCAGCTTCACCCCGGACATACGTGGACAGAAGAGAACAGCAACATTTTACACTGCGTTAACCTTAGTGTATGCATTTGTGTACGTGGGTGCACCCATGCTTGCTTGCGTTCGTTTATTCGCTTGTTCTTTATTTCGTTCACTCCTTCACTCGTTCATTCGTTCGTTCGTTCGTTCGTTCGTTCGTTCGTTCACTCGTTCGTTCGTTCGTTCGTTCGTTCATTCGTTCGTTCGTTCTTTCGTTCCTTCCTTCCTTCCTTCTTTCCTTCCTTCCGACGTTAGATTTTGGAATGACTCTGACTTGTACTAAATATCAACATGATATTTCTGCTGGAGCCTACACGCTTCGGACATAGAGTCAGCTTGTTGACCCCGTTGTCACCACTTGAACTCTGAATCACAGAACTGATTTAATTAGTGTCCGTGCCAATTTTAGAAGATCACCGTAAGACGATGTGTCGGTGTTGTTGTTAATCCCAGGCGGGGGACGGTACTTATCGCAACGGGAGAAGTAATTGTCATAGAGTCGGTCGATGGCGAGATGGCAATTACCGGGGAACGGTCAGTACCGGGGAACGGTCGTACACTTCGTAACCTCCCGTCAGCAGTCCGGCAACCGCCCGCTTTGCGCGTAACCACCCGACGGCATTTAGTGTCCGTCTGCATTAGAGTCCCTGTGACGTCACGTGAAAAACCTCTATAGACAGAGTAGCGATAACTCAGAATTGGACGCCATTTTGTTTCATCGACAGCAGTGCGCGTATGCATAGAATGTCAAATTACTAGAAAATCTCACAAATGGTACTATCATATTCCTTTTGTATTAGGTATTTCTTGTTGCAAGTTTTTAAACTAAGTTTTTTAATGACAATATTAGCTAATAGAAACTTACGGAAGCCGAGAAAAAGTTGAATAATAAAATTGTATTGTTGTGTGCACCAGATATCCACCTGCTGTTTCCGTAAGCAGTATAAATACAATTATATACGTCAGTGTGGGTACCCTACATGTAAGGCTTGTTAAACTTTTGTAAAATAACAGATGTACAGAGATCAAAAATAATTATTATTATAATTTTACTGGCGATAAAATAGTAAAATATAAAAATACAACATTGCATGAGTGTTATAACAAGAGTCACATGTCAGCTAGATGCAACATGTTTTAATTTGTATTGGTAGTGCAATTTGTTCTGCCCATCGTTTAGAATGTGTATTTCTGAGTAAAACATTGAATTTGTTTCTGTCAAACCCCCGTTTTCCAGGGCAACAAATAAAATGTTAACAGATTGAATTAAAGCTAATAATGCCAACTTTTTAAAAGAAACAAATATTTTATAAACCCTGAAACCTCCCATCGTCCGTCCGGCAACCCCCCCCCCGCTACCCAGTCCGGAGACCGCCCCTACACCGCTTAACTTCCGCGTACGCCATCAGATGAAAACGTCATGTGACGCACGATGTGAGTGATCAAAACATGTAGCTACGGCAGTATTTTGGCTGAATTAATATGATGTATTCGCTTAGCCATGAATAGCACCTGCATGACGCTGCAGCTCAAAATAGACAGTATCACCGCGCCAGCGTTATTATATGCATGTCAAAATTTGAAATATCGAACACTATAAGTAGCTGACATTTCCAAAATAGAAAGTGCCATCGAACCCGCGTTCGTGATGTTGGGAAATAGAAAATTATTATCTAAATAATTCATATATATTTCGTTGAAGATCTCTGTTAAAGTTATATAGTACAATTCATAAAGAAGATACTGCTGCTTGAATGGAGCTTAGATTTGTCATAGTTTGTAAATATTTGAACATTTTGCTTTCCTTAAAAAAGTCGATTGTTCGTTTATGATAAATTCAAGTTACGAAAACAAATTACACAGACCACGAACATAATCATAACGATTTCAACAACAATATAATTATTGGGTGAATAACTCATCATTGCATCACCAACTTTGAAATGTTGCAATAGATAGAATGCAGAAACTAGACAAAGGTATTTACAAACACGCGGCGTGGACATAGCTCAGCTAGTCAACGGAAGTGCGTTTGGCCGGTATAGGCCTCCCCCGTCTCTCATGAAGGGGCCTGGCATTTATCCTCCAAAGGATTGACATCCCTGGACCGCGGTTAACGCTAATGCCTGGTTATTGGAAACGCATCACTTGTTTTTATCCTTCACCAGTATGATTAACGTTAGTGAAACTGCTTGTTTTCAACATCGGTAACATCGGCAGTGATAATAGTAATTGCCGCTACGATAACAGCGCATATCGATTTTCCACAATGGCGTCGAAAATTGTTTACACAACGCGCCGTACGTGTTGTTGAGCGGGCCCGCAGGTGATTGTTCCTTGACATCCCCGATATCATTCTCATTTGTCTCCCGTCTGGCGACTTCGCTCAACCTCGGCGAGATTGTCGTTCCCACCAATCATATTTTCTCCGTAACCGAATTCGCACCATCATTTAAAAACGACCTCGTCTGTTCCATTACCCGGAATCAATTTCTCGGGCCAGGGGCGGTCTTGGTTGTAGGAGACAAGCGCCCTAAAAGTAATTCCAGGAAATCTCGGATCGCCCCGCCTGCCTCCAGCATAGCTGGTGTTTAATACTTTCGTGTTCAATTTGGACGTTTCGAGGGCGAAAGATTCAAAGTGCTAACAACGCTTCGGGCTTACTAAACTCAATTTGGCGGACAGTATTTATTTTAAGGACATCATATTGATAAATGAAGAACAGAATGGTCAGTTTCATATTTGATGTGATATTGTGTGGCCCCTAAGCAAAGTACTAATCGTAGTCCGTCTGGCTATAGGAAGGCTAAAATATTGTTGATTTTGAGTAATTGTTATGTTCTTAGTCTACTTGCCATTTGTGAAGAATAATGTAATATGCCGCAAGACTAATATGATATAGTTGCAAGAGGTCGTAATGTAAACACTCCAATAATAGACAGAGCAGTAAGAGAGACGTATATAGATTAAGTAGTAGTGTTATGGCATGCCTACACGAAATGTTATCTTTAATGTGAGCCCCGTCTCCAGGTTATACGTGTGTAGCAACGGTTGTGGATCATAATAACAACACTAGAAATAGCAACATTGCCGCCATATAATCGTGAAATGTCCCTGTAGAACAAGCACAAATTATACGTGTGTTGCACCCTATGTCAACACCCGCTTACAAATTGGAACAACGCAGACCTAATTCTGGTGTGACATTTTACCGGTCTGAGAGCGGTGGTAGTTTGTGCTGTTATCTTTACCGTGAAATTTATCTCCCAACAAACTACGTACGATACAAGCCTATTTTAAACGACATGCGTGCTCAGTCGTTCACCTTCGCAACACCGACTAAAAGGACACATTATTACACCTCGCGGGAAATTAATTGTTGGCGCATGCGCAAACCGAGAAGCATAAACTCGGAGCGGATACAATTTCAGCCGGCGACACCGGAACCCCACGCAGACGCCACCGGTGATTATGTGGCGCAGGCGCCTGCACCTGGTCATTAGGACCGGAAGTGATCGTAGGATGACTGGCGTTCTGTGGAATTTACTCTCGCCAAATAACATGGATTCTCATTCCGTGCAATCCGTGTACAGCTGGAGTCCACGACGACACGGCATGGATGCCGTACAGGACGGAAATGCATCCCGGCATCGACATTGCAGCTTGAATGGTCGCTACAAACATCACATTATTAGTTACATTTCACAACGGACGTCACATCTCATGACGGATGTCACATGTCATGACGAATGTCTAGGAAGCAATAGCAGCAAATGGGGCTATGCTTACCAAAGCCTCCGTTTCCAGGCTTTGTACACAGCCTTCACGACTGCCATTCGTAAAAAACAATATTGTACGAATTGTCTTGTGAAGTTTTTGCTTACAACGGTTGTCATTCTCCGATCGAATTTAAAATAGCATTTTAAATTCAGACATATAAACGTAACTAATTTCTTTATAAGTTTCTGTATATAAGGCGTAACAATAACGTGTGCTGTTATAACCATCCTCGCAAGCTAGGGCTGTTTGCCATGCAAAACTAGCCCTGGCTGATCCCCTACGCGAAGTGCGGAAGTTAGCGGAGTCAAACTAGTAATTGACGACTGCATCACCCCTGAGAACAGCGCAAATACCCGCCCTAATTAGAAGACGAATAAACGATTTTTGGAAATCCCAATATATAATGACCCGTTCGCCCATTAGCACGAACAGCTGAGCGGTATTGTGTATTCGAATAATTGCTTCTACTTCTTAAACATTGCATGTAACACGAGCCACGGTTGGTTAAAATTAGCTTTATTATGACCACCTGACCTGCTGAGATCCACTGATCTAGTGAGCGATTTTATAGGCTGAGCTTCGCAGGGGATACTACTGGCTGGCACTGACATAATCAGCAGCAGCGACCCCTGGCGCGCGAGGATGGTTATAACTAGATCATGCCCTTGTTGTACCAAGAAATTATACACAAATATTACTATTTCAAGAAACTATTGTTATCACAGAAAACATGTTTTACAATGTGTACCAAGCCCATGCTATGCGTCCGTATTCAACATGCTGGTGAAATGAAATTAGCATTTAGTTGATTATAAATATACCCGTCCGCGCTAATTAGGTTGTGACCTGTGTGACGCGGTGGTGATATCTGCGTAAACACTTGGCCTCCGTCAGGGCCAGCTGTTCCTACTTACGCTGGGTAAACCCGAGGAGCTTGCTGTCGGCTGATGAAGGCCGGCACCGCACATCGGTATATCCTCCGTTGTATTAAACCGTGCTTTTGTTTACACGCATTTCCCATATTTATGCCAAGATAAATATGTTATTTGTATTTGCTTCCTTGTTAGAAACTGACCCCCATAAAGCACGGATGTCACGGAATCGTTCAGCTGGTGCCCACCTGTGTGTGAGTCAACGCCAATCTACGTCATAGTGAAGGTAGTGAATCATTTCGCACCAGTTTTATACCAGCAGACATTTTGTACTTTGTGTGCAATATAAATGACCACATTATACTCCAGCTGACCATATCAAAGATGCGTTTTGTACAGGGATACATATGCCAACTAGCCTCTGGGGAAATCATAATCAAGCAGATAATGTCGTGTCACAAAGGTGGATTAAGTTATCTTCGAAGTCGCATCTAACATGATCTGTACGAGATTATCTATTGGTTGGCGGTTGTACGAATATTTGTTTTCTGGGGAATTCCGAAGTCACCTTTCAAGTTAATGTACTAGTATGCCCTACAGATATGTTTACGCATGCATATCTGACAACGACTACATGCGAGTAAAGCCAAAAAAGAAACAGTGTACATGTTTTACAGTGGGTGAAGTATTACGAAGGCGGGGACGAACATGAATTATTTATTATTCTGAAAGTGTCCTTGACAATTTTAGAGAGTTCCCTTTCTTGGATAATGTCTTCACCCAAACGAAAGAGTGTGTGCGTATGTGTGTGCGTGTGTGTGCGTGTGTGCGTGTGTGCGTGTGTGCATGTGTGCGTGTATGAGACTGTGCGTGAGTGCGTGCGTGCTTGCGTGCGTGCGTACGTGCGTGCGTGCGTGCGTGTGCGTACCAGACAAACACAAATACAGATATACCGAGGGACGAACATAAAGGTAAGTTCTTACATAGCGCAGTAGCCAGTCCTCGGGACTGCTCAAAGCGCTTTACACTTTACTCCCTGGCAGACCTGTTCAATCGAACACCATTTCGACTGTTCGTGAAGCATTCAGCCACGCTGCAATTATTGCGCGAAGACTATTCGTACACAAATATCCACCACTGCCTATAGCCAGGTACTCACCCATACAGCTGAGCGAAGCAATGTAGAGTAAACGAACTTGCCCAAGGTTCGACACCGCCGCACAGGATTCTAACCCGTGTTCTCTTAGTCGATAGTCAGGAACTCTTACCGCTGCGCTACTGCGCTCCTCACATGCATTGGGACAGACGGTAATACATATATATGTTGGTCGATGCATAGCCTTGACAAATATACAACAAAACCTTAGTAGACTAAGATATCGTATATATTCTAACATAGGCATTTCAAACATACTGAATTCTACTGTTAACAACAATATTGTGGTGCAAAGGTTTGGACACCGTGGTCACAAGTAACGCAATCCCTTCAAGTTATTGAGGTTTGCTGTTTGCGGGTTGTCCATGGCGTCACCATGCAGTGCAATCAGGCTACAAAATGGATCAGCTAGGAGGGAACACATTCGCCCGAGTCCTAAGTGTTTGCATCTGGTGATATTCGTGGAAGTCGCTTTGTTCTTATTACACCATCGTGTCGGTCACTACGTGAAATCGGTGCATCTGCCAGAGTTCATTCGTAACATGTCCATAAGGAGACATAAATGTCTTCCGCGGATGCTGAACTGTGTCACTGCCGGGGATGGTTGAGATTACGACGTCACCCGGCGGAAGGCGCTCATTCGAGCGCGTCGATATCATTGACCCAAGTGGAATAAGCGCACGCGTTGAGTGCCGGATTGAGCATATGACCACGACGAGACAATTCAACGCTTGGACGCTTGGACGCCTGGCAACGACAGCGTCGAGAAACAATCCATACCAGCTTACACCCAATTTGGAGGAACAAACAAGCGTAGCATTTATCACCATTATATCATATTTTTATTATAATATTCCCGCCGACCAAGTACTTTCTGTTAACACCACAGTGGCCCCATCTGGAGAGTTGTTCATCGCTTAATACATACCGTGGGAGCAGCGAACACAAATCATTCTCATAGGTACCTTTCACACCAAGATGGTTGTATCAACCACACAGTCACAAAGCCTCATTCTTCGACGAGCATATAATATATTTTATTTGGTAATATTGTGTAAATAGTAAAGATGGTAAGTTCTTATATAGCGCAGTATCCAGTCCTCAAGACTGCTCAAATAGCCCATGCATATCTGCAACACTTACAGTTAACTCAAATAGCCCATGCATATCTGCAACACTTACAGTTAACTCAAATAGCCCATGCATATCTGCAACACTTACAGTTAACTCAAATAGCCCATGCATATCTGCAACACTTACAGTTAACTCAAATAGCCCATGCATATCTGCAACACTTACAGTTAACTCAAATAGCCCATGCATATCTGCAACACTTACAGTTAACTCAAATAGCCCATGCATGTCTGCAACAGTTAACTCAAATAGCCCATGCATATCTGCAACACTTACAGTTAACTCAAATAGCCCATGCATATCTGCAACACTTACAGTTAACTCAAATAGCCCATGCATATCTGCAACACTTACAGTTAACTCAAATAGCCCATGCATGTCTGCAACACTTACAGTTAACTCAAATAGCCCATGCATATCTGCAACACTTACAGTTAACTCAAATAGCCCATGCATATCTGCAACACTTACAGTTAACTCAAATAGCCCATGCATGTCTGCAACACTTACAGTTAACTCAAATAGCCCATGCATATCTGCAACACTTACAGTTAACTCAAATAGCCCATGCATATCTGCAACACTTACAGTTAACTCAAATAGCCCATGCATATCTGCAACACTTACAGTTAACTCAAATAGCCCATGCATATCTGCAACACTTACAGTTAACTCAAATAGCCCATGCATATCTGCAACACTTACAGTTAACTCAAATAGCCCATGCATATCTGCAACACTTACAGTTAACTCAAATAGCCCATGCATATCTGCAACACTTACAGTTAACTCAAATAGCCCATGCATATCTGCAACACTTACAGTTAACTCAAATAGCCCATGCATATCTGCAACACTTACAGTTAACTCAAATAGCCCATGCATATCTGCAACACTTACAGTTAACTCAAATAGCCCATGCATATCTGCAACACTTACAGTTAACTCAAATAGCCCATGCATATCTGCAACACTTACAGTTAACTCAAATAGCCCATGCATATCTGCAACACTAACAGTTAACTCAAATAGCCCATGCATGTCTACAACATTTACAGTTAACTCGGACGGTATGGCTTGGAAATGGTGACTAACAATCGACGCTATCACTGGATTACGCTTGGGCTATTCACAGTTATCACGCGGATCAACTGTCTTTTCTTGGACACATTTGTTGTGGAAAGGAAGTGCGTAACTGTAACCTGTACATCTAGAACAGGGCCATTGCGATCCAGGGATCTTGCGCAGATGTAGCGCATTTTAGACGAACCAATCAGAGCACTCGCGGACTCGTTCAACTCCCACGTATGTGATGCATGTGATAGCTGAAGTTCATAAACCTTTTGGTTAATTTTTTATTCTGGTAGGTATATTGGCAATTTCGAATTAAGACCTTCAACATGTAACATTAATTGACCTGGACATTTCTTCTGCTGCCCCCACCAATGAAATGTTCACAGCACTTTGTACGTATATGTGTACATTTTAGCAAATAATGAGCGAAGTTTATAGTTCGTCAAAACACATTCAGCCGGTCAAAATACTAGAATATTTTATATATATATATATATATATATATATATATATATATATATATATATATATATATATACATATACATATATATATATATATATAGCGAGAGAGATATAGATAGAGTTTATTCTTCCAACATAACTTTTCGATCAATTAAATCAATTCCATTGTGTAGGCTGCCTTTAGTCGCCCCCATTGCTGCAATGACTTGTTGTGTTTTGCTATTGTTGTTATTGCTGGCATTCTTAGTCACATGCGGTTAGCGGTAACGCCAACGCTCGTTCATGTGATACGCTCACTAAGTCAGTCAACCACGGTGGTTGGTCTGGTGTCTTGTTCTCTCACGTATTCATCGCAGGGGCGATCGAGATGTGTGGATACATCGTGCACGAAGCCTGTTCACTCAATCATCGCCCGCCGTCTCGGCCGGTTCAGTTAGACGGCAGCCATGTACGTCGCAGAGTCCGGGTCGATACAGACGTCTTTGAGACATCACATGGCGTAGTTAAATCCTCGTCTTGCTCGATTCAAACAGGAGCACGTGTGAAAAGATTCAGGACTGGGTTAAGCGTTATGCCATGCTGCTGGATACTTGGAATTGGTGTGACAGACGCACGCACGCTCGCACACGCGCACAAGCGCACACGCGCACACGCGCACACGCGCACACACGCACACACGCACACACGCACACACGCATGCACGCACACACGCACACATACACACTTTCGTTGTGGTGAGAGCACTACCCAAGAAATGTAAATCTCTAAAAGTGTCAAGATGGCACATGTAAAGGCACCTCATCTATACTACATTAAAGGGCAACTAATTAAATTGGGATTTCGCAGTATCATACAATCGTTAAAATAATGGATTCCAAAACAAGCGGAACGGGGTTCCATTCCTCTTACTGCGGTTTACAGATTCGATAGTTTCGTCCGCTTCATGTTGTCTGCAGTTCACTCTACTGTATAAAATTATATTTGCTACACCCCCACGACTTCGTTGCTACTTTTCATTGACGCCGGAGTGGATCTCACGCGATCATCCGTGTATAAGCTGTCATGTGACCAGTCTCTATACAAAGTGTTACGAACTCGATGTCCGCGCGCAGGGTATACGCATGCAAGTGTGTCGCGAGCGAGTGTGGTGGCGTCTCGGCGTCTTCCGCGTCACCCGCGTGCGTGCCGCAAGTCGTCCGTCTTTGCCGAAGTCGTCGCGTCTCTTTTTGACCGAATCAATTAGTCAGGTGCCGCCGGACAAATTCGCCCGAGCACTAATGGCAGGCGGAGGCCACGCTCGGCCTGGCGCACGTGCGCTGTGCAGTCACCGAGACGCGTCGCTTGCGCTCTCTATCGACCGAACGGTTGTGACAAATGTGCGGCGACTCTGCCTAGCCCCATTGCCTCATTTATAAAGTGCATTTTCTCGATGAGCACCTTTGCATAACGGATGATGCTGTGACGGGTGTATTCATCTGCAATTGCCTCAGGCAGTTGAAAGGCTGGTAACCGCGATCGATGGACGCAATGCCTCTTGCAGACATGGCAGTTGTATTCTGGCGAACCTATCGCAGCGTTATGGCATATGGTTCGGAGACAAAAACGCACCGTTCGCGCGGTAGCTCACCACGTCACTGTGACACTGCAAGCTCTTTGTTGCGTCTCAGATTGCGCAGACAGGCCGCTGCATTATTAATAAAGCTTTACCGTCTTGCGAATCGATGGAATTGAAACAAACAGGCAGATGTCGCTGGTTCGTGCCAAGATGTATGGCGAGGAATGATCACGTAATGAGAGAACGGTTTTCCTTTTTTTATTGTTTTTCGCCTGTTGCTGTACAAAGCACTTTTCATGAGAGTTGGTATAGTAAAAACCGTTCGTGTTGTTCCGCATCGCGCATCCAATTATGATTCTAATATTGTGCCTGCGTATAGTAATTTACATATGCCTACATAACTATACGATCATCTACTACAGGGCTTTCTAATCTACCTAAAACGAAACGCGATATATACTAACATATAGATTCAACCAGCGCTACACCATCCGCTATGTGCGACGCTCCACATAAGCTCGACAATATTCTAGCCACGTATGTGTGGCTAAACACAGAGTGATGGGCTAATCGTAAGAAGAATAAACTGAACATATCCCTGTTTGTCTTGTAACCGACACGAACCAAAACTAATGGTGTCGTTAACTCCTATAATTGCTCCAACAACATTCCAAAACACAACATCACAGGGATTCTTACCCAAGATCACAAGGGTTCCTACCCATGATCACAAGGGTTCCCACCCAAGATCATCACAGGGCTTTCTTCTCAAGATCACAAGGGTTCCTACCCAGGCTCACAATGGTTCTTATCCAGGATCACCAAGGTTCTACCAAAGCTCACAGCGGATCCTACCAAGGATCACAAATGTTCCTACCCAGGACCACAAGAAATCCTACACGAATATAAGTTTGTCCAGTGCATAAACAGGTGTCACAGTATTCAAATATAGTATCTTCAAAACAATATTTCACGGAGAAAAATAATACCAACGAGTAACCATCTCAAGATCGCTTAATTCTTTTAACGTCAACTCCAACGTAAACCAGACATCGTTGATGCCACGTATATCGCTTCAATTCCTCAAGCTCAACGCCCTTGTGAGACCGGAAGTGGTGAGCCGATCTTCGACGGATGCACTTATGCTCCGGGGACCTTCTGCCGTAGACTCTGTCAGCACCACGGCCCAAGCCGAAGTAACTACGACCATTTAGTCTTCATCGGCTGTGCCACCTCCCACGACCGCCACCGACACTGTTTCCGGCGGTCTCTATAGATAAAAGCAGTCCTTAACAGAACGTGGATTCGACGTCTTAGTGAGGGTCGATTTACTAGCCAATGGCTCAGCTTCAAGGAAAGTGCTACCCATCTTCTCATGGTGTCATAATTGAGACTAATGTCATGAGTGAACTGTTAATGTGCTGACGTCATTGCAATGTGATACTAAACAAATGTACTGTTATAATGTAACGCTAATTAGACTCAACATGGCGGCTTCAGGATGAATGACGACGTATCACATTTCGTCGGATTTGTTGGGTGCGTTATTTTGCGTGACATCCCGACAATGCAACGCTGCATCTTCTACTGATCAATACTGATCAATCGCTTAAGACATGATGGAAGAGTGTAACTCCCGAAGGTAAATTTGACCTTTTTACCAAAAAAAAAATTTTAGCATCTCTTAAGATTATGGGAATGATGCAGCTAATCCAATGCGTGTCTGACAAAATTGGTATTCTTTCACAAAACTGTCGATTTTTGATCGCACGATAGTGTGCAGGCCTATATTGCGTGCTCGTTGTCACCGGTAGACGTTTGATAAAACCACGGTCCTCTTCAATAGAGTGTAGCCATAAGCTGACCCAAATGTAATGCAGTTGCCTAGCTATTCCCTTCCATTCGGCAATGTTTAGGTAATTAAAATTTATATAAAAGATTAATCAAACAGAATCGTAGAACATGATGATTGACTTCGTGGGACGTAATAGTGTAGTGTTTCAACTGAGAAACTCCGGGTTCGATTCTTCATGCTGTCTTGATGAAGCCTGTGCAATTTGATCCACTCGGCGCTGTTTCAGTTCACTCTGTACAACTGATAATCTGACAGTGGTAGATCAATTTGTGCGAATAGCTTTAGCCTGACAACGTATGCGTGAACGAATGCTTTACCGAGATGTGTAGATATAGTGTTCGAATGAACAAGGCTTCCAGGTGTGAAGTATAAAACGCTTTGAGCTGGAGTTCGGGTTATGTAAGAACGAACCTTTCATTGCTTAAACTTGTTTCTTATATATTGGTTTGTAATCACACACAAGAGTGATGTAAATGCTTTGACTTGCAGGTTAATGGTATTACTTAAGCCAAATGTGTGTGCGATTCGACAGTTAATATAGTGCACGCCGTAAAACGAATATTAAATAATAATTATATTAAATTTGTGCATACAACCTCCAAAACAGGTGTCAACAACGAACGTCTTAAGAATGTTTTACTCCTGGTTTCCTTTGTAGTTTCAACTACCGACGGTATTTGCAAACACATCAATGCTATCTTTATTATATTCGTGACATCTGACGTATTTGTCGTTATTTTTTAAATCTGCAATACGGTCGTTGGTGCAACGCTCAATACCGTTGTTACAACTCGCAGTTTACCTCGCGAGAATATCGCTGAGTGTAAATGTACGTAAAACGTTCTTGATCGGTAGTTCATCTAATGCGTGCCTGGGCTTTGTCAAACAAAACTTCTAAAGACTTTCTCTTGCTCCTGGGCTGTTATTGCGCCAGACGCAGTGTCGGTACAGTTGGTCTCCCCCTGGTTTTAACCTATACCGCCAGAATGTGTACACACACACGTCCAGCTACATCTAGCCAGTAAATGTGGTACCTGGTTCTAATCAGTCCGCGTTAACACAAATGTCAGCACCTATGTTTTTTCCCACGCTGTGCCATTTCCGTGAAATTAACATCCACTGAACTACGTCTGACACAAGTTGTCGATGTTAATTGAAGAATATATGTACAGCGTTTCGCTTGGTGTGTCATCTCTCTATCGGATGCTAACGACTGGAAACAATTCAGATGTTCAAGAGTGAAGTAAAATTGCTGCTCCAAGTATTCGTATTCCCAATAAACCCTATAAAACAATGCACAATTTATTGTCAAAATACCCTCTGGTAGCCCAGACGCACCTAAAGAGAGACGCCGTATGGGTTTATGTTCTAATAAAGACGTAACTGCGCCTTCATAATTAATTAGAAACACCTGCCGCGGGCGTTAACCATGTCTGCGTTGCAAGCATCGAGCTCTGTACTCGCAATGGAGAGACGGTGAAACAGCGTCGGGCTGTTCGATGGTTTTTGTTAGTAACCGCCGAGCGTGCAGACGACAAACAGTTGCACCCCGCCATGGCGCAGCGCTGTACGCACGAACACACAGGCAGGCGACCGTGCGTGCATGCGTGCCGGTATAGTAAGTTCAAAACACCCACCATCAGTAGTGTGTAGTGCGTTGAATCTAGAAGAGCGGGCACATCATAACTATTATATTGAAGCTGTTGGGAGCTCTTCTTTGTATCAAAAAGCTCGTGGCACTAAAAGACACACACCTCTGATTGCAACTGACATAACAATTATTGATATCAGTCTGATATTGATAGCTAAACGAGCAAACACCTTTTGGTCGTTAATCATTCCCATGCATCCGCCACTCCATGTAGAGATTCGTCACCCAAACCCGGAGACCAACCATCCTCTACGGGTGACGTACTTTTTGGATGACCCCCATACGTGCTATAGACCAGGTTTTTTTATATTGACCACTCAATATTAAATAAGTATTATTACATAGGCAATGTGCGTAACCCTACTCACTTGCACGCGCACGGCGCTGCTTGTCTTTTGACAGTACTTCACAAGTGGAGATGGATCGATACATTTTATGATGGAAGATTACTGCCAGAGAGATTGGAAATCCATGTTTACGGCAGTCGCTGACGAGCCCCGTTAAAGCAGCGTGCAGCGAAGCATGAGAGGCCGCCTCTGATGCTCACTGCTACTTGACATAAGCTTCATGTCTGGCACCGTGATCTCCCGCGGGGAGGGCGAGTCCACAAATACCACTCGCATCACATCACATCACATTTCCGATGTCATCACAGCCAGCAGTCATGCTACATTTTTGGGGTTGAAATCCGTGTTTTGCTCTTGGAATTATGTATAAATTCGAAAAAATCCTAACGCATTTTGTATTGTTATATCGGTCTATAGCATTTCTAATCTAATAGAGTTTTGTTACATTGTCAGCCGGGTTATGAAGTGTACTTACATCAAAACAATCCAATCGGTTTTGTCGGGAATCTATTCTATTCGCGTTAGTTTCTCTTCCATTGTTATGCGTTTGTTATTCGATTTTATGCTTACGTCATAAATACAACACATGTACTTCACACGAGTTTTGTACTGGAATCAAAACCATATTGCTATTGGATACGGCCGTAATTCAGGCAGTTTAAGACATAAATCCATATTGTATACGAGACATCCGTACGATGTGAAATTTGCTGGATCACCTGCAGGACGGGACACTCTGGATATTGGGAAAGATCACAATCCGACGTGTCAGTAGTTTCGTCCGTTTCAGAATGCTACCACGTCGCTATAGAGTTTCCTAGTTTGTCTCGAATGAACACATTGTCTTTATTTATTATTAGGCCAGCTACAATCATTCTTGCAGAGTTATTTGTGAATTCATATATTCCACAGTTCCACAGCTAAATAATATCTTAGTCATTTCACAGGTAAACGTGTATTGTATTGTAAATATTTTTGCTACGAGACACTTTTATGTTGCTACTTGCTACTATTACTGTTGGTTCATGAAACTAGTGTTTGGACAAACAAACATTATGTGTCGCATATGTTCAGGGACACGATCATCTCGCTTTTGTAACAACAACACTTGAGTTCTGTTCCAGCTTTCACCGTCGCAACCATGGTATGTTTTGTTAATAAATGGCGGCGCAATTAAGAAGCATTCACGTTGGTGGAAGCCTCTAGGTCTGCCGCACATAAAACTGCAGTTTTCACGGGCCGGAACGAACATTTACTAATATATACCGCTTTATCGCGCACACGTTATTCGTCTACACAAACGTTTTATTCCTACTCCAAAAACAGTGTTCGAAATTACGTCCGGTCAGCAGGCCTGCGACCACCAAATTTCTGTTCGGCTGTCAAATCTCACGCAGTCCCGTAGAGGTGCCGTCTTTTCAGCAAATCTCAAAATACGTATTTCCAAAACTGCCAATGCAAATGTTGTCTACAATTGTAGTAGATATGTAGACCACCAACGTATGAGAGGGACCGGCAACTTTAAAATGTTGAAGGTCTTGCTGACCACCAACATTTCACCTCAGACGTACGGTCTCTATCTACAGACGTTCCCTTCATTAACACACCCCAATATACTAATTCACTTTCTACCATCGGTTCGTTTTCTGTCGTTTATTTATATTACACTAATCCCTGTCCCAAAACACCTCAACCTTCTACCTATAACTTGGTTCATATATGTCTATAAGAAATTGCCTTTTAAGTGGAACTATGCGTCTGATTTGGACAATTGTACTATTCATTATGTCGCCCGCAACAGAGAAAACCGCAATTGCGTTGATAACTGCTCCCTCGGTGGTGACCCATTTTAAATATTGCTGACTTCTAACTCCGCGCCTATTGCATTACCGAATCCATGATCATTATTCCGGTATACTATGCCGCTAATTCACCGCAGTAGTCTATACACATGTCTGGGATTAGTGTAGTAGACATAGTCGCTAGATGATACCACGCTAAGTTTACATTTTTCGCAATCATAGTGTTAGTTCAGTGAATTGCCTGGACGTATCATGCAACTACGCCGACGGATATTGGGTCACGCCTCACTCCACAATACATGACACGCATTGCTGATGTGGAGATTGCCCGGGAAACACAAAAGCACGAATTCGCCAAACATAGGCAATTTCTACCACAGTTATTAATCCTCATTTATATTTCACGACTGTCGCAGGCTGGAAATGTCACAAACAAGAATGCCAGTATTTATTTACAAATGTTACCGTTTCAGATACGCATAATGAAACTAGGAAGGCTATTGGCGCAAATCACATTGCAGGATCCTGCATTGTGAATGCACACTCGTTTTTACACATGTCCATATAGAATATCACTGCTATTATTGACATTCACAGTAAACTGTCGAGGTTGCCTATGTGTATTTTTTAAGCAGGAATATTTTGGCATCATTTCTATTGAGGCTACCGACCAAAATATACAATCCATATAACCGTTTCAATGAAATATGGAATATCAACAAAGCTTATAAACACAGTTGATACAATGATATATAGCTGTCCTGAATTAATTAATTGCTCGGATTAAAGCTATTTTATCTTCGTTTTATTCCTCTTGACCTACTGCGGGGCGGGGGGTCAGGTCATGGTATTCGGTCAGTTCTGCCATCTCGACGATACGTTTCCATTATATATCCCGATCTTCTGCAACTGTCTCTTAGTCTTGACAAGTATTGTATTGTATTGCATTTGTTTAGATTCCGACATTCCCGAGGACCCAGCAACAGAACTGATAACTGAAACAATGCGTATAAACATTAATAACAATAAGAACACAATCTCTTCATCTTAATTTCGGTCTTCCTTTTCTCCTGTGCTGCCTCCTTCTGTCGTTCGTGCTCACTTGTTTAACCTCCTCACTCATTCTCTGTACACGTCTTGCCCATCTTAATCTGGTCTGATGAGCTCTCACCTTCACGTAGGTTACAACACCTTAATGCCAATCAACAATGCCATGAAACGATTGCTTTGTTGCAGACACAAGTCTGGAGGCGAGTATTCCCGTACAGCTGGACGGCGAGGAGTCGGTGCTTGACTGCATAGACGTCCCTTACACCGGGGTATGTGATTAGCATGTCTCCCTTTCGTCCCAAGTAAACCACACATTAGCAAACACACCATAAGGTTAAACTAAAGTGGCACAACGTAGACCCTAAACGAAAGTATCTCTTGAAATGAGAACGAATGTAATGCAATGCTATATAAAGCAGCCTATTTTGGGGGTATGAATCAATGTACATAGCTAAACGACCAGAAAAGACCCCAGAAGCAACGAAAATGAGAATATCGTGGATAACAATAATAATAATAATAACTTAATTTGTCCACAAAGAGGAAATACATTTTGCACTGAGGAGGGAGCATAATTAAACATAGTATTTAAATCACATTGCAGTATGTACATGATAAAATCAATTATGTCACAGTTGCTAATTTGTAATACTGAGTGTTGTATGTATATATTAGTAGAATCATGAACCATTAATCATTCGGTCATGACATACCAGCAGTAGTAAATAAATTAAACACATTAAAATGCATGAATAAATATTTTTAAACAATATGGCAATATTAAAAGAGAGTAGTAACATCGATCAATGATGTGATGTGTCTATGACTGGTTCAGGAATTTGATGGAGGATGGACTGAATGATTTCAGGGCACGCACGCTGGATAGATAAGAAAATTAATGGAGACATCCTTAGAATAACAATCACTAAACAGAGGGACATGTCTAACATTAGGAAACAGTAAGTAGGATGTATCGCTCATGTGACGAGAAAGCGAAAGTAGAACATGTTGTGACAACTGGAAAGATGAAGGAAAAAGACGAAAAGGTCGGCGGAAAAACACAATCCATGATGGCTTGGTATCTTGGTATCCCGGCTAGGAAGGAGCTAAAGACACGACAACTGATATTGAGACTCGGTCTAAAATTAATGTCGCTCGGTGGTCTAAATCGTTTCCTGCTGACTGACGCTTCTCCGTTGAATCCAGTGTAATGTTAAATTATATTTCGTTCCATTGATGTGTATATCATTGAAGTAGTTGTAGACACCGATCAAGACACGCTTTGCATGATTGGATCTGCAGTTGTCACAATGGTAACCAATGTCCACGCATTCATATAGATCCTGTGTAGTTATGTGTGCTGCATATTTTATGTTAACTGTAGTCGACATCTTTTATCATCAGTCATTCATTATGTAATTTCGTGCAACATAAAAAGATTCATGAACAATTTACATCCTATTGTTTAGCAATCATGCCACGGCAGACGTATACCAGATCATCGCATAGAGCATTATTTACGAGACGCGACAGATACGCAATGTACACTAATATATTTTATTACACGATGTTTTATGTTATGGGCCTGCAATAAACTGCTATGATGTTTAACCGCGCTGTCTCTGACTTTGCCTGTCTCATGGAGTGTTAATAGTCGGGGCAGCAGTACGGCGGTTACAACGTCGGACCGGACACATCACCTGGTGTGTCGTTATGGAGCTGTGACAATTTCTCTACTTTGTCAGTGTCCTTTGGAAAAGACAACACGTTCCGTATGTCGCTTCTATCTGGTGCCTATGTCAAAAAGAAGTAGAATGACGCCGCATTGTGCTTAAGTGTGTAACCTGTCATGTGCTCGCTATCTCCAATCTGAAATTGGTTGAGCGCTGCGTTAGCGGCTGTAAAGACATCAGCTAAGCACCGGCGGCGCTGACTGGTATGGTCGAATAACGCAGTTGAGCTCAAAGAGTCAAGAGGCAATAGGACGTATGAGTGTATATAGGTTTATAACTCACGTATAATGATGATGTTGACGACTGTGATAACTATGATAATTCTGATGATGATAATTATCGTGATGCTGATCATCACCATCATTAGAATTATCATAGTTATCAAAGTCGTCAACATGATCATTATACGCAAGTCATAAACCTATATTATTATGACCGCGGTGATGATCATAACCACAATAATAATATCCATGATGATTATGACGATCGTGATGATCTCGACAATTGTGATAATCATAACGATTTATGTTATCACGATGAACATTGTCTAGTGTTAAAATGACAACGACGACAACTGACTAGCGTTCTTTCCAAATGACGTGTCCAAATCATCAATGCGACCATAGTATCACATCGTTTGTTTCAACGTCAACGTGGAAAGGCTCGGACAGAAACGTGGTCAGCGATCACCAAGTCTTCATGTCGACGTCGACATGCTGGCACCAAACGTGAAACAGCACGTCACCAAGCACTATATGTGTAATAGATTGCTTAATTTCATTAGAACAACGGCCGTGCAGGTGCCATCAACACCATGTCGTCGCACTTACCACATTAGTTCTGCATGACAACCACGCAATATGTGCCAATATTGTAAATGTCATAGGCCTATATACAATCCATTCCTTCTCCCAGTAATGGTTGCAAAATAGGTGATAACAAAGAAGATAACCAAAATAGCACTTATTAATATGTAACTGATTACGACTATAACTGTGTCGATAATAACAAAAAACTGTCGAAATAAATGACAATATACATCGGCGAATATTAAATTACAATATTGTGCGGTTGCGTATATTGCCGTGTAATTAATACCGTCCACCAAAACGCTGTTGTTATCGTCGCCAGAACACGTTACGTCATAAAAGGGGAGCACGCCCTTATATGGTGTGATCGACTAAATGTTTGATTACATATCACGCTGAAACACCACCTCGCAGAAACACCATACCATGCATGTTTCCTGTACACAATGTGGATTTTGCTGATTTTGTGAAGAATATGGCCGTGTCTCTCGTTTTAATACGGATTTGCTTGAAATGGAAAACTCGCGATTAAGTACCTATTTTCTTGTTTTCATCACCGTAATGTAAAATCGAATGATAAGCTGAAGCAGCCGAAGCGAAAATACCTTTTATGCTAGACATTGTCCGATAAAACATCGCGGATTTGATATGATGTCGGCATAGTTCGTAGCTTGATAGGCTGCATTCAATAACTTTAAACGAATCCTAACGGATATTGTTTGATGCAGGTACATTTCGTAGCTATGTTCGATCAGAATAGGAATGATTAACCAATGCAAAATGTTATACGGATTGATGTGGATTTTCAAACAAAAACTAAAAATTTCAACCAAACCTTTATGACATGCGTGACATTGTTTACACGACCGGTCGGTGTTGCAGGACCCCGATATGTGGGCGCAGTACGAGGTCGACGCCTTCGTCGTCGTCTACTCGATCACAGACCGCCGGTCCTTCCAGAAGGCGGCGGACCTGCTCGACGCCATCCGGTCTGTGGGCGACTCCCGTGTCGCCACCATCCTCGTCGCCAACAAGAGCGACCTCGTGCGCTCGAGAATCGTCGGCGATAAAGGTACGAGTTCACGCGAGAGATCGCGTTAAAGGGAGGCAGACTGTTCGTAGTTTTCATTTATTAATTAAACTAATGTTCTTAGGACTATACTATGGTGTAGGTATACTGCCCGCCAAATTGTGTTTAGTAAGCCCGTAACAACGTTCGCAATTTGGAAGGTACGACCCCGGAGCATGTTTTAATAGTAAACAAAACATCGAGTTTAAAAACAAGCTTTATTAGCAATACGGTCGAGTCGGGCTGAGCTAACGGATGTACCTTTTGATGATCAACGATGTTCCATTTTCACATGTTCAACACAGCAGACTTCCTATTACAAATTACTACGCCCGCTAATTCGGGATATAGGAACTGACTGCTGACTGGCTCCTTTTAAAACGAGGTTGTCTGTTCCGTTACCCTGGATCATCCAGGGGTGGTTACTATTAGCAGGAAGTTGCCTGAATCAGTTGTACTTCATTCCACTTTGCGGTTAAGAGTGTGGGAACCATCAAACTTAATATATTTCCGAGTATGGATACCTGTCCCTACAATAAGTGTAAATTGCGCTGGTTTAGTAACTTACTATTTATTTTCAATTTGAACATCTCGCTGGCGTAACATTCAAATCGCGAACGCAAAATGATGTATTTTCGAAAATCCTTAGAAGATGAAAGATCAAAGTAGTAACATGGTTGGAGTAGATATCAGTGAAACGTTAGAACATACTTAACACACTAATAAATATCAGTGTCACGATATTCGGCCGTAAAACAGTCATCGCTCAAACTGGAAAAAGATAACGTAATCTGATTATGCGTATAGAACGAATACGTCACTAACTGGTAAGCCTATAAAAACGCATTCCATTCCATTATTTTCTTGACTGGTATAGGATGTTCAAAACACCCTCGAAAACAGTACGGTAATATGTTGAACCTAGATTCAAAGTACTCTAGAGTGTTTGCAATCTATATATGTTCAAAAGATTCAATGCACTGATCGTTTTATAATACAATCTGGATCGATTTTACCATACGTTTTGTTTTGAATGGGGGTTGTTTTGAATGTTATGTACCGACCCACACTGACAGGTGATTATATCTACCCTATAACTAGGCAATGGCTCACATGGTATCAGATTTAACAAGATTTAACAAGATTGCCACCCAGAGAATTAACTCTAGGTGGCAGGTGGACAAGGAAGCCCTTTGGCTTATCGAGAGTCCGACCCTTTTATTTATGTGTGTCCCGCCCTTCTGAGGTATGTGTCGTTTTTATTTTTAAACATATTCACGCTACTAGCACCCACACAATCAGCAGATAATCTGTTCCATTCATTTACAGTCCTTTGTGAAAATGAGAACTTTCTTATATATAATCTACACTGCTCCTTTGCTAATGTAACTTCATGTCCTCTAGTCCTTCTATCTTTCTTAACTGAGGAAAAAATATTTCTATCAATATTTTCATAACCATTCATTATTTTAAACACTTCTATCTGATCTCCTCTCAATCTCCTGGTCTCTAGTGTTGTTAAACCACATTCTTCTCCTCCTAGGCGAATTTCTTAACTAAGATCCCTCAGTTTTGGTATCATTTTAGCCGCTCTCCTCTGTACTCTTTCTAGCATATCTATGTCCTTCCTGCGATATGGCCTCCACGCTTGTATACAATATTCTAAATGAGGCTTCACTATTGCTTTGTACAGCGGTATTATTAGCTCTTTTTCCTTACACGTTATGTTTCGCCTAATTAATCCAAGGATTTGATTTCCCTTTGAAGCTGCAATTCCGCACTGCTCTGAAACCTTCATATCAGCACTAATGGTTAACCCTAAGTCCTTTTCTTTTACAATAGTACTTAGTACAGTACCCCCCCCCCCCATTGTATACTCTACTTCTTCGTTACCATGTCCTGCGTGGAGACATTTACATTTCCCAAAATTGAACAGCATTTGCCATTTTTCAGACCATTTGATCAATTTGTCAAGATCATCTTGTAAATGTTGTCTATCTCCATCATTTTTAATCCTTCTAAACACTTTTGTATCATCCGCAAATTTCAACATCTTGCTTGTTATTTCATCATCCAAATCGTTGATATATATTAAGAATAATATAGGTCCTAGTACTGATCCCTGTGGTACCCTACCCAATACCGATTTCCAGTTTGAAGTCTCCCCATCAACTACTACACGTTGTCTTCTGTCAATCAGCCATTTTTCTATCCAGTTTATTATACCATTTCCTATGCCATGGGCCTTTAGTTTCAGCAGTAATCTTTGATGTGGTACTTTGTCGAAAGCTTTTTGAAAATCTAAGTAGACGACATCTACTGGTGATCCCTCATTTACCCACTTAGTGATGTCTTCCAAAAAACATAACATATTTGTTAAGCATGACCTCGCTTTAAAAAACCCATGTTGAGATGGGTTTATCAAGTTATGTTTAACAAGAAAATCCACCATGTGATAACGGTATAATGTTTGTCTCTTTCCATTCTAAAGGAACCACTCCCTCTTCTAATGACAAATTGAAAATTGTTGCAAGCGGTACGCTAATTTGTTCTACAATTTCCAATAGTAATTTGGGCGGAATCCCATCCACTCCAGGTGATTTATTATCCTTCATAGCCCTTATTTTCTTAGCTACCATTTCCGGGGTTACAATTAATTGTCCTAAATAGTCTGAATCTGCCCCTTGAACTTAACCTCTGGTACTGGCAGTGAACTAATATCTTCTCTGGTAAACACTGAACTAAAGTACTCATTCAGGTCTTCTGCCATTAAGAATCCCTCTTATATTATATTTCCTGCACTATCTTCTAGAGGACCGACCTTATCTTGAACTTTCTGTTTGCTTCGAACATACACATAAAAACTCTTGCTGTCATGTTTTATATTACTGGCTAATTGTTGTTCATAGCTTCTCTTTGAATTTCTAATTTCAGCTGTAGCTTGGTTAAGTGCTTCTTTATAACTGTTGTAGTCTTCATCATTTCCAGTACATCTATATGACTTCCACATCATTTGTTTATACTTAATTTTTCTAATGGCTTCTTTCGATAAGTGTTTCTTTTTGGACTGTTTCCCTTGTTTTTAATTTCACTATTTAAGATATTCCAGCATTCTGTTGCTGTCTTATTTTTCTGTGTGTTATTCCAGTCTATCTTTGCTAAATATTTCCTCATGTCCTTATACCTTCCTTTGTGGAAATTTCTCCTATACTGCTTTTTACTATTCCTTTCTGATTTTATTTTGATGGTAAAATGTATCTGGTTGTGATCACTACTCCCCAGTGGCTCACATATATTGACATTGTCAACTAATTCATTCTGTGAGGACAAAACTATGTCTAACACATTCTCACCCCTGGTTGGTTCTAGCACATGTTGAGAAAGGAAAATATTTTGAACTAAAACTAAAAACTTGTGGTCCTCGCTCCCCATACTCTGTAGAGATTTCCACTGTATATGCCCGTGGTTAAAATCCCCCATAATAATACAGTCCCGTTTGCTTACTTCCCTTGTAGCCTTTTGTATTTTTTCATTCTCTTCTATGCTTATGTTTGGACTTCAATAAACTAACCCGACTGTTAATGTTAAGTTTCCTGTAACTATGTTACACCAAACAGCTTCTTCGCAATCTGCTTCTCTTTCTAATTTTATTTCATAAGCCTGGATAGATTCTTTAATATATAAAATAACTCCACCTCCCCTTCTTCCTATTCTATCTTTCCTAAACATTACATATCCTGTCAGTCCCAATTCGGCATCTGACATATCGGTGGTGGTCCAGGATTCGGTTATACCTATCATGTGAGGGTCAATATCTTCTACCATAATGTTTAGTTCATATCGTTTGTTTACTATACTCCTTGCATTTAAACAAACACATTTATATCCAGCTTCAGAAGAGTTTTCCAGACTGTTCTTTGTTTATTTATTTGTGCTGTCTTTATCTATGCCTCCAGTTTCAGGCTTTTCTGTGAGTCCCCCCTCCGAATCTAGTATAAATAGATGCAACCTGTCCCACTGTCAACAGATCGCAGCAGGTTCTCTGGGAAAACTGCTGCCCCCTTTCCACTAAGATGGAGGCCATCTCTCATGTACATATTATCTTCCCTCCCAACAAAGTACCCCAATAAATCTGTGAATCCCACCCCCTCTTCTTCACACATCTGCTCAACTAGTGCTTTGATCGCCATCCTCTTGCAGTTTCTATACGTTGCCCCTCTTCCTCCCATTACTGGCAAAATTCCTGACAGAATTATATGTTCAACTCTTGTCTTCTTTAGCTTCCTCACTAACTGTCTATACTTTTGTACTGTCCCAGTTGTTCCCTCCATGTCTGCATTATTTGTTCTTGTTCCTACATGTAATCATCAGTTACATGTGGTATGTATTCTCATTTATTATTTATACAACAGAATGCTTACATGCAAGGCAAAGTGAACCAAGTACAGTAACCTTTGCTAATATTATATAACAAAAAAATGTTTCTGGTGCGATAGGTGGATTAATTATTAATAGTCTTGCGACGTGAACATTGCTATGCCAAGATATATGTAGAAATCATTGCATTGCGTAACATCGGAGGAGATCCAAACAATTCTGGGAAATGCACAGCTGTGGTTGACGTAACGTGTTTCTTTCTACACTGAACCAGTTATGTACATACGCAGTCTGATCAGGCGTTCGAAATCCAATTTTAATTAGAACATGCTTTTAAATCTAGATCACCACCAGTGACACCAGCATCAATTTGTTACGGCAGCTGTTACATTTCCCTGATTACCATGACTAGTGTTCAATCCCTCTTAGTGCAATATACCAATCGTGGCAGTTATTGCCATTATATATTTTTGATCTTAAACCCGTTTCTGCAGACCATTTAATATCTGCAGTCGCCAATTACGCCATGCTAAGCCAACATTTCTAGGTAATGCGAACGTAAACCTACAGTGGCGCCCGCGGGAGTGAGGGTCACTTCTCAATTCGTCCCCTGTTTCTGTATTTTTCTGACAGGTAAACGGCATATCGGGTGAGCTGCAAACACGCGTTTTTATGCATGGCCATTTGGTAGATCAGAAGTCAATGGTCCAGTGAAGAAAATGAATAGCATAAAAAAGAGGCGAGTGGGTCTGGGAAGAGATACGGCCAGACTGCGTCCAAAGTTAGCGTATTAGTACAATACGATCGAGGAGATTCGTAGGCAAGCACTAAACGGGACGTGTGTCGGCCGTATTATATACTCGAGAAGACTGGAGGTATCACGATTAATACAATCGGATATTCAGTTGATATGCTATATTGGGTCAGTTGAAACAAGTGTTGCTAGCCACACTCTGAGATTAACGTTTTCTTCGTCTTATGTTCAGCTCAGAAGTCTGTATCAGCCACACGTATGTGGCTCAGAGTATTGTCGAGCTTGGGTGGGGCGTCGCAAGTAGCGGGTGATGTTGCGCGCTGGCTCGGGTCTATTGGTTATTTTGTGAAATTTAGACACATTAGAAGACTCTATAGTTGGGGTCCCTATACGTTCCTGAGTGTACATTTTTTTAGGCAGGCATGGAGAGGAAATGCTTTCTAAATGAGTCCAGTGATTGTTTGCTAACTAGTTGTTGTGTGCATTTGTTCCATGATTTGATGGTGCTTGGAAAGAATGAGTGCTTGTATGTCGATGCGAGTGAATATGTAACCTTCCTTTCCCCAGCGCTATTACAACAATTCCATTGATTCGCGGTTTAGAGCCTACCATGGTTTTCTATGTGATGGCTTCTAGTTTCGACGGTTTTTGCGCACATAATTGCTGCCTCTGGAATTGTTGACCCTTCATAACAAAATTAGGTCAAACTCAGACGTAGGATATTATTGTTATTATGCCTGACAGATGGCAACAACGGTTTATAAAGGTAAGTTCTTACATAGCGCAGTATCCAGTCCTCAGCACTGCTCAAGGTCCTTTACACTTTCCTCCCTGGCAGACCTGTTCAACGAACACTATCTCGACTTCTCTGGAAAGCGTTCCGTCACGCTGCAATTAATGCGCGAAGACTGTTCGTACACAAATATCCACCACTGTCTACAGCCAGGTACTCATTCATACAGCTGAGTGAACTGAAGCAATGCAGAGTAAAGTTGTAGAGTTAGTTTATTCCTTCAATTATGCACTGTCCCGTGTACTTCTCTTATCCATGTTTGTTGTTATACACCCAATGTGATGCGGCCGTACTTCTAAGTCCGTGCTCCCGTTGGATTACCCGTCGATGGTGTTTCGATGTTCAGTTGGTTTCAACAGTGAGTCGCGTTTTTGCTATGGCAATTATGTTCGACTTTTCGTCTTATGGCAGAATTGTTGGTTCGATATGGTGCAGGCACTATAGAATCGTTAGGCCTATTTCTAATGTAATTTGTGAAGTTAGAAAAAGGAAACCGGTTTGTTTCTTTGGTCCCTCGTGGCACGCTGTAGGGCACGTCTAATAAATGCTAAACTTTAAGATATATTAAACTAACACAAATTGTGGGTGCTGTTGTGGTCGATGTTACTGACATCTTTGTCACAGATTTGTAGATATTTTTAGATTGTCTTTGGCGTCATTCCCCTACCTTTACAAGTACTTGTTTCCTTCGTCCTGTGTCATATCAGCATAAATTAAATAATTATGTGCAGCCTTAGCCCACAATACTGGGACAGATACGGTCTCCTTTGTGGTGGTTACGTACTGCAAGCATAACGATGTTCCACTTGATTTTACCCCGTGCATGCTTTTTACGTGTTCATTAGTTCCGACCACGCTGCATGTTGCAACGAGCGTCCCTGGATACGCACTGTTTGCCAGACCTCGCCCTGTTGTCTTGCCCACGGCATTGGCAACGCTGTACAATGCAGCCATTGTGACTTCTCTGGAATTAGCCCTCTTATTATTTCATTACGTTCATGTTAGGCGAGCGCCGCCCATGCTTCCGCGCCGCAGTATAGAAACAGCGAGAAGAGAAAGCTAATGAGATTTCTTTGTCGCCGAGGGATGCAGTTGGCAACGAAAACCATTAGGTTAGGTCTGATGCAAAAACGGTCTACTAATCAGTTGGTATGTCGCGTTGATAGAGAACGCACGTGAATCAATAACATACAATAACGCAGTTAAATGAGGTGAATTTGAAATACGTGTTTACGAAATTATCGTGGGCGTGTTTCTACGAAATCATTTAACGATCTCTGACGATTGTGTTACTGTTTTTTAACATTGAAATGTGTAATGCATTTATTATCTGAGGTATAGTTCACGTAGGAAAGGTATAATTGTGTGATGCGTGCTTCACTCCACGCCAACATTGCAACAATGTCCTTTATTATCATTAGTATTATAGTATTACAAATAACAATCGAATCAAAATATTCACCTTTTAGTCCAAATGCGCAAACACGACACTCGCAAAGGATCATATCGCTCAGGTGTGCCTCTCCTAAATATGCGCTGTCTTCATAACATTAAATTTTGGTTTTACCTACGCCGCATGTTTCCCCACAGATCACAACAAGTCGGACTGGACAAATTGCTCTTGAACCTTTTAAGCGTCGTGTCGATGAACTGCGGTCGCGTAATGCAAGACTCACTGTATCACGTGTCCGTCTTGCACTAGGTTAACCGATCATTCATTTGTTGGACAATCTTATTTGCGGTGGAGCTGCTGTGACCGATAGTTCCGTTTTGCTGATGGCAGAATGTTAAGTTGGTTTGCAGCTGCAGTGCTGGCAAGAGAACGCGCGTCCGTGCGTACATGCGTACTTTGCGTGTGTTCAGTATATTTTGTAAGCATTATAGCACATAGCTGACACAAAGAACAAAATAGTTAATGCAGACATATTGTTTCTGGTGCAATTCATGAGCGCGTAATCAAAACAGACGTCTAAATCGCATAATCTTTAATATTGATACATCGCGACGCAATGTTTAGTCATAAGTATACGTTGTTCCTTTGGTTTCTTCATGTAGTTGCCTGTCTGGAATGGCTAATAACAGCATTAATCTCTGCAAATGAATCTGATCACTCTGTACCTATTACTGTATTCACCTAATTTTATTTAGACAAAATTAATTATCTGTGTATGTCTGAGATGTATGCGACAATACAAAAACACCAATTGGCTCCGATTGGCCGAAAAATTAATCTATTAATCTATTATTATTTAATTATATGCATAAAACCTATAGTCAATACTGTCCTGTTTGCGAATGAAAGACGTCAGGCAAATTCAATTACGGTTTCCTTTACACCGCGCACGTAACTATGTAAGAAGAAATCTAAGTTTTGTATTTATGAACAATTAAATCATAGCATTTCATATTCACATAAACCATTCCAGGTCAGTTTTCAAACAAGATATTTTAGTTTCGCCATCAAACGACCTTTTATTCTACGTTTATAAACATAAGAAAATATATATATAGCCATAAAGATATTTTAATGTTCAAAATAAATTGTTTACTGCGGGGTTTTTTCGGCACTGTATTTTTTCTAGTTGTGACGAAGTATATAATTTGTTAATTCCTTTATTCCCCTTTGAGACTTATTTAGCATAACGTTCAGCTATTTTTAAAATAACTTCATATGTATGTATATGTGTATAATTTGAACACGTGTAATGCAATATGCTCTTGCTTATTCATAATGGACGCTATATGATTTAATCCTTAAAAACCTTCCCTAGCTGGTTATTCGTAGGTCATGCACAAAGACATAAGACATTCACCGGTCCACGATGAAATGTAGCGAGTATCCGTGGCACGAACACAAACCTAGATGTATCCGTGCTTGCGGCGTGGTGTTGGTATCCTATAACATTGTGATTGCCTTTGTTTCAGAGGGCAAGCTGACGGCTGAGGAGTTCGATGCCAAGTACACAGAAGTATCGGCCGTGCTCAACCACAAGGTCGATCACCTGCTGGCCGGCATCCTCAAACAGATCCGGCTCATCAAAGCGAAACAGCGGCGAGACGCCAAGAAGCGCGCCAAAGAGCGCGAGGTCGCCAAGTGTCTGTCTCGAGCGCGCCAGCATCTTCTCGGCACGTGCTTCAAGCCGCTGCGGGGCACGTCCAAGTCGTGCGAGAACCTCCTCGCGCTTTGAACGTGACACGCCGAGATCACCTGAAGGTCTAGAGTTTGTTCGCGTCATGCTGACGTCGTCGAGAAAGACGAGAATGCACGCGAACACGTCTGGTGGTTCCAACGGATATGACGAGTTTCTCGTCTTCGTTGCACAGAGTGCTGGTCCACGGCCCGAAGCTGTACGAGACGGCTGAGTTCGTGAACGAAACAAATATTGGCAGTTGTGGCCACGTCATCGTGTGGAATGTGTTCGAATAACATTTTGCTATCTATGCCAGAAGTAGTGGTATATCCTATAGGTAACGCTGGAATGTTACAAGATAAAAAAGGCATTGACGTTTTGTATAGCTTTCATTAAATTACTGCGAAACGACAAAATTAGTCGGATTAACAACGTTCTACTATCTGTCTTTGATTTTGATGCGTTGCCTGTTTCTCTTTGCGAAGTCTTTAGTACATTTACCGTACCATCTTGCGTACACAGTGAACACGTTGGAGGTGTTATCCAAATAGGGAGTGCTTCCCATGGATAGACTCCTCAGACTGCAATGTCACGGAGGCAGCTGTACAGTGTTGAATTAAATGTTCAATCGACGTGAAATATGCCCGGACGTATATGAAAACAGGACGAGCAGTATTGTTCACACCAGTTCAGTTTTAATCGACCTGTTTCTATTCTTCAACGTATAAACTTGGGAGTTACTGAGTTGCTTCCACACACTACTGTAAATAGTTTGCCAACCAGAATGGTTGAAAAGTCAACATTTGATTTCCCAAAGCCTTAACTGCGTCATGCTTTGTTGATTCAAAAAGAAAAAAGCGCACAACCTTTCAGAAATTTCACAAAGTACCGGCCTACGACAGGACGTGTTTACTATATTACTATGCTTACCGCAATAGATTCTACATGCCATAATACACATTGGGACGGACTGATTACTGTATCATAGACCATCGACTCTGCATGACCTAAGACGCGTTGTTTCATGAGAGCGTAGCCACGCAGGAAGCCAGCGACGAAGTTCGCACTTCGTGTTTGCCTTTGCAGGTTGTGAAGCGATTTGATTTATTAACGGACCTTTGAAAACCGGGTTTAGTTTACTTTTAAACCAGGTGGTGGTGCGGGCGATCTTTACGCAACATGCCTCGGTTGTGAAGCGTTGAGAACGAGATTTCTCTGACGTCAATCCGTGCAGCTAACGGCTATTGCTACTAGACGAGCGAGGCGGACGGTACGTTCCATCGATCGGTTAATATAATAAGCGGCACGAATGACTTTCCGATACGCTGCGTATTGCACGGATCCGCCGAGCCTGTCTTCCCGACATAAAGCAGAAATTGCAGACTTTCAAGATAATGGAAAGGCACAATGCGCGCATTATGTTCGTGCGGCGACGTGGTGAAACGTCGACGTGGGCTTTTTATACAAGATAAGTGCCCTTTTCTGTAAATGCTATACACTGGCTGACTGCGTTGGGGACTCGAGTTCTCGGAGTCGGCGTGACCTGGCTAGCTTGTGAACACATTCCGGTCTCCGACAAGCCGGCGGACTGGAAGTCCTTTATTCACCACGACATGTTGCACTCATCGCGTTGTAATTTATGTTTCATATCAACCTTGTACCTATAATGATGCATATTAAATAAATTATATAACTTCTGGCTTGTCTTATTTATTCTCATTCAGCTTCTGTTGTGGACGGACAGCGGCTGATTTAACAAGTTTTGTAAACATGTCGTGGTGCACCTCCGACAAATCCTTCTTATTTCGCGGAAAGACTGGTGTAGAAATGTTACGTCGGGATAACATGTGAAGTATATTATCTATCTGCATACTTCCTTCATTGGACTGTAGGCTTATAGTATGTGGCCAGAATGAACAACGAAGGGCTTCCAAAGGCGGTGTTGTATGGCAGGTTACGCCGAGTGAAACGCCTTCGTGGTGGGCAGCGACTGCGTTAGAACGACGTGCTAGATTAATAAGCTGGAAAGATATATCGATGCCACGCGCATGAGTGAGTGACCTAGATAGTGGCAGTGATTGTTGAGAGATATCAAGGTGGCGTTGCTCCCCTCGTTCGTGAGGTAGGTATTGATGATGGGCCACGGTTTTATTTTTTTGTTTTCCTTCTTTTCTCCTATCACATCCTACACCAACGTCTCCACCACCCGTCCCCTCCATGTCCTCTGTCTCTCTCCCTCGTTGTCCACTCCCCTCTCAATCCCGCCGCCAATTCTATCTTTACACAATCCTCCCGCGTCTCTTATGGTCGTCCTTAAGACCATCATCATCATATTTTTTTCTGTGACGACTATGGCTCAGGATACATACGACTAGTCTCACAGCAAAATGTAAAATAGAGAACCACCTTATATGTATATCGTCATCGAATGCGTTCAACCGTAAACAGTGTGTGTGTGTGTGTCTGTGCGTGTGTTGTGTGCGTGTGATGTGTCTGCGTACGTGCGTGTATGTGTGTGTTTATGTGTGCGTGTGTGTTTGCGTGTGTGTGTGCGTGTGCTGTGTGCGTATGTTGTGTCTGCGTACGTGCGTGCGTGCGTGCGTGTGTGTGTGTGTGTTTACTATGTACTGTGTTTTATATCTCCGGTGCATACTAATAACACTGCACGTCTTTGATGGAAATCTCGATAAGATGGTGTTCGTATTTTTGAAAAATTAATCTAGCCAACTAACCCGGGTCCTGTTACGACTCATACGACATCCCATCTCGTGATCTTATTAACAAATTAATAATGAACACGTGTAACATTCCTGCTGTTGATCATGTTCCCAAATCGAGAAATATTAAAAATATGAAACATTAATTAAAAAATACAAACTGCTATTGGACTTTGTAGCCGACAGTAACACAACCAATGGCGCCACACGGTGTTGGAACCAGACAACATCTTTTAAGAGATCTCTGTTGGTGTAAAATCCAAAATAGTGACACCATCTAGCGGGTCTTGCTGACACAACTATCTATGCACATACGTGGTTCGGTCTCTCTAGGTGAATTGATATTTCACACCAGGTTAATCGGCCATGTTGAATTATTATTTTAATGAGCGCACTCTTACCACCTAGTGAACGTTCTTGGTAATATGTTTGTGTTGTATTTCATATTGGCAATACAACAGCAAACCAAAGCCAAAGGTTGCTTCAGGTTCACAGTGCACTCGTTTCTCAGGAAAGAGGATACATGTCCAGTCCTCTGGATCCATGCGTCGTCGAGCTGGACTACCCCATGGTCACTTTGTTGTTAAGTTAGATAGGCCTGTGGGTCTACACTACAAAAGCATTTTTGCTGGAAGAAAGGATCAGCCAAATTAGGCCATAATTTTTCTGAAAGTGTACAGGAAGCTCGCCTGAATGCAACTTGAAACATTTCTTGTTATCAATGTAGCTGAAACCTCTAGTTCTTGTTCTGAGAAACTTGTTGTTACAACATCTGTTCAGGCCTCACTGTATAGACGCTAGCATATTCAGGCAGAACAGAGACGATAGTTCTAATAAACCAACTTTATTAAGGTAGCAGAATCCCATTAAAAATGTGATTTTTCTGAATTTGTACATATTTTTTTAATGCACTATAGTTGTAGCTTCATTATTGCTAAACAAGTATAAAATGACAAAAACCCACCCACTGAAGAAAAAACCCTAATTAGTGAAGCTGGAATTTGTTTATGTTCCATAGCCACGTATTGCAGTGCAAAACTTTAAACGCATTTTACTCATTTTAACTATCATTTTTTGTGAATGTGTTCTACCTTCAAACATGTTATCTCCAACACCATTAAAGATATTGCTCTGATTTTTTCAGCATTGTTTCTTTATATAATTGGCTAAGGAATGATGGAACGATTTTGTGTTTAAATGGTGGAATGTGATTTTTTATTAAGCACGAATATTTAATTAGGCGCTAGAATATAAGAAAAAAATTGTATAAATGTTGTAAAAATATTTAAATTTATTTTTTGTAATATCTATTTCCCTCAGAATATGCCTTTATGTGTTATCTTTGACTGTTGTTAATTTCATATCCCTGCTGTGTATAGTTAAAGTTTTATCATGTTTGAAAATTGAACCCCTTTCGACTGTCGCGGCAGCCATATTGTCAGCTAATTAGTATAATTTATGCACACAAAAAAAATTTCCTACCAAATTTAAACCATGTGCTATTTTATGGTACATCAAGTTAATGACAATATTATATGGTGTTAAAAGTAGTTCAAAAGGGATCCTGCTACCTTAAACGTGGCTGCTGCGACAAGGGAGCGGCCTGTTATTCTACTTTCTGGGGAGACGTCATTAAGTGATATTGTTACATCCCCTCCGTTTTACAAGCAACATGTACTCAACCAAAACGTACTAAAGTAACCAACTCATTACGTCTATGGATCAGCATCAATGTTTCGTAGTGGTATAAATAAAATAAAGTTGCCAAAACCTGAATGCAACATAACTGAATCACGAAACGTTCCAGCTAACACTAAAAACTACATAACACACTATTTCACAACAGCAGCAACATTCCTGATGTCATGCTAAAGCCAAAATGGCATGGTCAACATGCAAAAGCTCAATTACGAGAATAGCACCAGACAACATGTCATGCTCATACGAACATGGCAAACATGAACATTTGGAATAGGATGGAACATCCACAAGACAACACACTTGCGTGTCTGCATCAATCATGTCTGTACTCATCAATGTTCATGTATCATCAGCTGTTCATTTAGACACAACATAGTCCTTGTATGAACACATGGATGGAGCATCCACAATTTAACATACATGCGAGTCCGCATCAATCAAGTCTGCACTCATCAATGTTCATGTAAGTATCATCAACTGTTCATTTAGATACAACATAGTCCTTGTATTTGCTGGGTAGCTTGGACTTGTTGATTCTCTCGGACTTCCTGGGTGTCGTTGGACGTACCGGAGAGTGTGGTTCTGTCTGGTCACTCCTGTGTTGTTGTTCAACCGGTGTGTTCGGCTGAATTTCAACTGGTGTGTTGGCCCGAATTGGGTCAACTGGAGTGATTAGAGGATCATCTTGGGATGGGATATCCATTGACTCCTCAACCAACACATGAGGTGGTGTTTCGTGTGTTCTTCTTAGGTGTACACGGTTGCGCCTGTACACTGTTCCCTCACTATCTTCAACTTCATAGGACCTTTCATCCAGTCGTCTCACCACCTTCGCTTTCTTCCATGACTTGACTCCAAGCTTGAACGGCTTCATTCGGACGGTATCACCTTGATGCAGATGTGGGAGATCTGTAGCAGATTTGTCATAGTACTTGGCTTGACGGCGTTGTGTCCTTTTCAGCATATCTGTTTCATGTTGCTGCACAGACGACCGCGACTCCAGAAGACTTTGAGCTGTTGGAAGAATTGTTTTCGTCCGTCTACCTAGTAGCCTCTGTGCAGGACTACTGTCCATTCCTTGAGTTGGGGTGTTGCGGATATTCAGCAGTGCTAAATATTGATCATCACCAGCGCATTGTGCTTTCTTGATCATCTTCTTTGCAGCTTTCACCGATGATTCCACCTTGCCGTTTGAGCGACTGTGGTGTGGAGATGTCGTCACATGTTCGAATCCCCATTTCTTACTGAAATGAGCAAACTCGTCTGACACCAGTTGTGGACCATTGTCAGTAACTACAGTGTCCGGAATTCCCATCCTAGCAAAGTGAGCTTTGTGATTACTGCCTTGGAGCCAGTGGTTGGTAGATAGTCTATTTCCCAGAAGTTTGATCTGTAGTCAGTGGTGACTAGGTACTCCTTTCCTTGGTAAGAGAACAGGACGACACCGACCTTCTGCCACGGACGGTCCGGCACATCATGGCTCATCAGAGTTTCCTTAGTCTGAGAACGTTCGAACTCATGACAGGCTTCACACGTTTGGATGTACTCTTTGATTTCTGCATTCATGCCAGGCCAGAACACCAACTCCCTTGCTCTTCTTAGGCATCCTTCAATGCCAACGTGGCCTAGGTGAATATCCTTCTTAAGTTGTGATCTCATGGATTGTGGAATCACAAGTCTTTCGCCGCGGAACACCAATTCATCAGTGACGGCCAACTCATCTTTGAAGTGGTAGTAAGGCACAGCAGGTGGCGGCACATCTGGTTTCTCGGGCCAGCCATGTTGCAGGACAGCTGTCAGCACTTGTAGAGTGGCATCTTGCTCGGTGGCATTACGAATGTCCTGGACAACATCTTCTCTCATGGATAGATAGTTCACAGCGTGGATAGCTTCGAACTCAGTGGTCGGTTGTTCCTGTCCAGCTGGCAGGAAGGCACGTGACAGCGTGTCAGTGAGAGACATCTTCTTGCCTTCCAAGTACTTGACATCAATGTCATACGCAAGTGCACGTAGGACCATGCCCTGTAGACGCTTGGGTGCTCTTTCTTTATTATTGAATCTAGTGGCTTGTGGTCACTGTAGACAAGGTTGGGGCGACCGTAGGTGAACTGATGCCACTTCTCAAGAGCAAAGACGACGGCCAGCATCTCTTTCTCTATAATGGCATATCTGGTCTTTGTATCAGTCAAAGCACGACTGGCGTAAGCAATTGGTATTCCTTCCTGAAGTAGTGCACATCCCAGGCCATAGTTGCTAGCATCACACTGAATGATCAGTTGCTTACTCGCGTCAAAGTAAGCCAGAGTGGGTGCCTCAGCCAGGAGTTGTTTCAGTGTTGTGAAAGCTTTCTTCTGAGCATCTCCCCACATCCAGCAGCAATGGGACGGAATACATCAGTCAACTTGGGTACGTATCTCGCCAGGTAAGTTACTGTACCTCTTAGCCTCTCCACAGCTTCCCTGTCACACGGACTCTTCATCTTCAGAACAGCTTCGACCTTGGATCTCATTGAAGCGACATTTCTCACGGTTCAGTTTGATCCCATGTTTCTTGCATCTTTGGAGCAGCTTCTGGATCTTGACACAGAGATCAGAGTCATCGTATCCATGGATGATAATATCATCAGCAACACAGTGAACATTCTCCAACCCTTCCAGAGCTTGTTGTAGACGCTTTTGGAAAATTTCACTGCTGACTTTCAAGCCGAAAGGTAGTCATCGCCAACGATACCGCCCAAACGGTGTTGCGAAAGTAGTCAGTAGGCTAGATTCTTCATCCAGTTCGCAGTGTACATATCCTTGTTGCAAGTCACACACAGCAAATTTCTTGGAATTCACAAGCTTCTGTAGAATGTCGTCCAGCACAGGAAGCTTGTAGTATTCACGCTTTAGGGCTAGGTTGAGAGGTCTAGGATCAATGCAGATCCTGAGAGCTCCAGAATGTTTCTTGGCTACAGACATTTGGTTCACCCAATCAGTGGGTTGGTCCACTTTGACTATGACACCAGAGTGTTCTAGTCGGTCTAGCTCATCGTTCACGGTATTGTTCAGTGATTCTGGTAGGGTACGAGGTGGTATCACAACCGGTTCATCATTTTGTTCCAGGGTGAGACGAATTTTCCCACCAGGAAGCGAGCCAAGTTTACCGTCGAACACTTCAGGATAGTCTTCAGTGCATGGAGTTTGAGCAACTCTACAGCTGGAGACTGAAGATACAGTTTCAAAGTTCTCGTAGTTCACCGTGATGAGCTTCATGCATTCAGCTGATTTACGGCTGAGTAGTGGTGTCAGTTTGTCATCATCCACTATGACATAGTCCACTTTGAACTTGTCTCCTGTAGCAGGATTTACGGTTTTAGTTCGGCACTTGCCGAGAGCTTCAGTCTTCACATTGTTCCACATCTTCAGAGTGATTGGTTCTGGGCAGATATCTTTCTCCTTCCCGTACTTCTAGGGCAGTATGTTGACAGTTGAACCACAGTCAACCTGCATCTTCACCGACTGCTTTTCGACCAGCATGTTGCACAAAATGGGACCATCTTGTGAGGAGAGTGCGTGCACATCGGCAGTGACGCAGCTGATATCGCCAAAGCTAGCACCGGAGCTATCCGATTCTAACCCATCTTGTACACTGTGAACAGTCTTAGGGCATTGCACGGAGCCTCTGAAATGGTTTCGACCCTTACATGCATCGCACGTCTTGCCCCATGCAGGGCAGAGTTCTTTCTTCATGGGGTGCGTTTTGCAGCAGAATTTGTATTTTCGCTGACTAGCAGATTTTCTTCCTCCGAATGTCGACTTGGCAGTGTAGCGTCTGTATCTGGTGTCGACCCGGTTCACTGCTTGTTTTATTCAGAATTTTGCATTGTTCTTCAGCCTCTTGCATGCACCGGCAGATGTCTACTGCTCTGGGTAGATCAAGTTGCGATTGTGAAATGAGTTTGTTGCGAATTTTGTCACTCCCTACACCGAGGATTATCCTGACAACAATCAGCTTGTCTCGCATACAATTGTAAAACCCACAGGTTTTTGCTAGATTTTTCAACACTGAGTAGAATTGTTCAAACGACTCGTTTTCCTGATTTCGGGTGTTAAACTTATACCGGCAGGGGTAGAACTACCCACTAGTCCGCTAGTCCGTACACTAGTAAAGATTACGGCGGACTAGTAAATCCGCCTACCAACTAGTCCGGCTGTCTAGTAAAAATCAGGATGTTGCATGATGCCACCATCCGTACCATTGACAAACTAATTCTTTACGTAATGAGGCGACAGTGAAAAGTGAAACAGTGCTGTTGATTGGCTGTTGTGTGACATCGAATTCTGAAATGACAGTTTTGTTTGGTTTAGCGTATCTGGTAGAGGGGTAGGGCTAATGAGTGCAATTGGTGGTCATTTTCAAATACACGGTTTTCGAATACGGTTTACATCTACATTGCTTTATTAGTCTACGTTTATGCACGATGTATCATTACTTGACTGGGGTTGCAAAACCAGCAGAAAAACGCAAGCTGGAAAAACACTGCAACTGCCCACCAAGCCATTCAAGTGCTGAAAACGGCCACCATGGACCGTCTGACGCATTTGTTGCAATTTAAATTTGTGTTGTTTTGATATTTTCAGGACTAGTAAACCTTTTGGCGGACTAGTAAACTTTTGTCTTTACTAGTCCTGCTGTCCAGTAAAATAAATGCTGAAGTTCTACCCCTGTATACCTTTCAAAGAATTCTTTTACTTCGCCCAAGATATGTTCGTCAAATTTTCTGATGATTTCAGCAGGCTTGACCCGTTCTTCTTCCGTCAAATCCATACCATTGAAGACGCGTAGTGCGTCTTTCCCAATACAGTGTAGAAGAAGTGCCGTCACATATCTGTCTGGCTTAGTGTCGAGTCCAGACACGATTAGATAGTTTTTCCACATTTGTTTCCACAGCTTCCAGTTATCGACCTGATTGGTTTCCAGTTCCAATGTAGGTGGAGGCGAGCCACTGGGCAAGTTCACATAGATGTGATTCTGAGACCGAGGGTCTTCGACATTTGGAGCAGCCACAGCAGGTGCCCCGACAGCGGCCACAACGGCCGTTACAGCTGAATTATCGTCAGCTATAGTTCACTCTTTAACACAAATGTCACTTTTGACAGGACTGCCTTGCCATATTCAGTTACCTTCGATATCTCACCGACGCCACCATGTTACAACATCTGTTCAGGCCTCACTGTATAGACGCTAGCATATTCAAGCAGAACAGAGACGATAGTTCTAATAAAACAACTTTATTAAACGTGGCTGCTGCGACAAGGGAGCGGCCTGTTATTCTACATTCTGGGGAGACGTCATTAAATGATATTGTTACACTTGTGGTGCATTCTTTTCTTCAGATATTGAACTGTAGTACCTGAAGCCTCTAGTCCATGATCTAACAATGGTCTGGTGCATTCATTTCTTCAGATAATTAACTCATGTACCTGAAACCTCTAGTCCCTGATCTGAGAAATGTTCTGGTGTATTCATTTCTTCAGATAATTTATTATATAATTTAATTTATCTTCAGTAATCATCTGTTAGTGTTTACTATATGTATTTGTATTTGCTCACTGCTTTAATAAAGAATGGACTTAATATTTTACATCAGAATTAATGCTTGTATTTGTTCATTCACGGAGGTGCAACACAAGGAAATACAAAGTTAAAACTGCACCCGGAAAAATATTGCGCGGCTTTTCGTGGATCCCGGATTTTTTTTCATTAAAAAGTATTTTACGCGTTTATATTTTTTATACGCTTATACTTTGCGGGCCGCAAAATTAAAACGCCCGCAAAAATGTTCCAGGTTCCAGTATGTTATACTTGTACGCGAACATTTAGCCTACCTCCATTGTTCATTTGAATTCGAACAAAAGACAGCAATAAATTGCTGCCTGGACAAAGGACAAAGGAATTGAATCAAATTCAGGAATAGGCCAAATACTCCCCTCCCCTTTTCATTTTTAGAACAGAACGTGGCCTTTATTGATTCAACTAAACCCACGTGGATTATTGTTTACATTTTCAAACACGATTAGCCATGTGCTTTCCCTAATTATGTATTCATATATTTTGTAATTTATCCAATATGGCCGACTAACCTGGTTTGAAATATAAATTCGCTCTCTCTCTAGATTATAGGTTTCAAAAGTTTAGAAGGTTTGACTAGTAAATTAGATAAATAACTATATCAAGTTAGGTTTATGTGATGCCGTGTCAATTGTAAAGTATAACAATTGTCGTTGGCAGATTTAGTGTATAATGTTGTAAACACGTCGTCTTAAGGCATTTTCGAGGCTAAAATAGCGGCCCGGTTTGCGCCAGTTTGCGCCAGTCTGCGCCGCTACGACCGGGCTTTACCGCGCCGCGCGCTTGATGTGAACAATGCAAATGCTAATCAGAGCAATATTAATGTTGGGGCCTAGATGTGTGCCAAGATGCAATATTTTGGTAGCGTTAGTTACCTGGAATGATGTGGAATGATTTAATTAACACACTGAGGTATCAAATCTAGACAAAAATATAGGAACAACGATGAAATCGAGGTCGGCCCGAATTCTACAAAACTGCCTTCCTTTTAAAAACAATTTTACCGAGTAAACGATTTCCACATATTACATTTAACCTTAATTTAAAATATTCACATAAACATATATTTTTGTTGCAACGTAATACAATTCTATTTAATGATTACGTTGTCGATTTGTGTCGAATGTGCATGGAAACTCATATTTTCTAGTGCTACAATGATCGAGCCAAATTTGTTTGACGAGCATGCATATCGAAAAAGTCTGCCGGAGAGCGGGGTATTAAAAAAAATTACTTTTGAACTCCGGTGGATGATGCTTTCTAACAATGGAGGGCAGTTGGAGGTTACATAGGAAGTGCAGATACAGGTTTTCATGGGAGACTATGGACTTTCCATAAAATGCCAAAACACTCTTTTATAAATATTAACGGGTCTGGTTCCTCTATTCCCACAGCCATCAACCACAGTCATCACCCAATATTCGCCAGGTTAAATCCGACGCCTGTGATTATTATTATGCAAATACAAACGTATCTTTTTAACAACAGTGTTATATTTTCACAGTAAATTTAATATTGCTTTTGTTACAATAAAACATGCTTAGAAAACAACAATCTGAAAAAACTGACGATAAGTCACGACATCAAAACGTCACTAGAAATTTGAATGTGGGTGCATACTTTGTGACAGTTTCAATACGCACCCAAGATATAATACAGCACACGTCAGATGTATTCAACTACAGCTAACAGTAAAACCTTTGCTAAAAAACGAAATATAATTCATTTAACGGCAGTGTACTTGCATTTTAACTTGATAATTTTCACAATGCGATTAGTGGTGTTTTTTGCATAATGCCCAAGAATATGTAGGATTTTTTCCGCAAAGTCTTGATCTTAAATAGCCAGGCACGATATTAAGTTGAAACAAATCCATATACGAACTAACTGTAATTGCATTATTAATTTTAAAAACAACAGTAACAACAATAAAACCAAAACATCTCAGTATAAAACGGCATGGACTCACAATACGTATTATATATATATATATATATATATATATATATAAATTAAAAGCAAACTGTCAATAGTGTTGTTTGTGTACAACTCTCAACTCTCGCACCACGATTACACAGATATGCACCAACAAAATTTATATAAACTGCAACGCATTGTAATTATTGTTCATACGATGTTAAGACAGTGTCAGTACAACACATGACGCCAAGACACGAATGACGACAAATTAAACCACGTCATGGTAAGGTTGCCTCGTTGTACAAAATAGATATCCTACCTTTCGTCAACAGCCGCGCATCGCATTCACACGTTGCTCATTGCACCACCGTCCGCTAGGCGTAGCCACTGTCTCATAGCTCTGCCATGCGGCTGAACCGGCTATTGTCTCGTCCTAATCACACGGTGGCGCCACTGTTCTTTGCGCTCATTGCAAGATGGCGGTGTCATTTCGCATATATCATAATCACACAGTCGTTGCACACATCAAGCCATGCCGTTGAGTTTGCCTTATCCAGTATTCCTCGTCAATTGTGTACGTCGCGTTTTCAGCGATAAACAATCCACATCATCCTAATGATCACTGCCTCCCCTATCCACGTTTGTTATCAGTCTTTATATGAGATTTCGTGATTAAATTAATTTTATTCCTGTCCTATATATAGCTCGATTCCTTTTAGGGAAAGACCACCTTGAGTCGGCTTTTTGCTGTTGAAAGTATGGCAACGTTAACCATTATTTACGTTTCGCTGAATAAAAATCTACGCAACGTATTATAAGCTGTGACTAAATATGTTGACAAAGCTGTTATACTTCTTACATTAATTTATATATTGATGTAGTCACTTGGAAAAAACGCGCAAAAACTGTGTGATGCCGCGATTGTATGGATCCACGAAGTTAGGTTGGGTTAATAAGGACTAGGGTAGAAATATCAGTCTTTTTCAAAGTGCAGTTGCATGTGACAAAGATGGGTGGGGGAGTGTTTGATCAAAAGTCAGCATTCTCATTAGATGGCGGACCCGTTTCTTCTTAGCTGTGTTCGACTGTGTAATGCAAAATAATTTCCTTGTAATGATTGACAGTGTTTATAATTATGATCTATTCAAGAGTCCAAGAGTCCCACTCGGTTTAATGTATAGTTAATCAGTGCTAATAATTACATATGGTACGATTAGATGTATTAACAGCTCCGAGATAAGACTGGGAATTTATGCTTCAAACTTGAAACATCTGTCATAAGACATAACTGATGCCGACTATTGTGAAGAAACAAGCTCGCCACCTAGTGAGACTGCACTCCATGTGCCGAGGAGATACCCGCTCGGACTACGTGAACTCGATCACGTCGCAGCAAGACGTCGAACTGCCTTTGAGCAACTTCTTGAGAACACATCCTCGAGCCTTGTCAAGACACCCGCCCTCGTCAGAGCCGCGGTGGTCGGTGAGGCGGGCATCCATCGGGCCGTTGTCCTTCGTCTCACGGATACGTCGTAGGATCCTCACGAGCAGCTCGTCGACCATGTGGTTGAACACGGCCGACACCTCGATGTAGCGACCCTCGTACGTCTCGGCGATCGCTCGGCCGTCTGTAACACACAACACTCCACGTGAACTTGTCACATAACGTAAGGTTGTCGCCTATCTCACGTAAGCAGGCAGTAAAGTGAGGCCGTCTGCTACTATTGTTTCTGTTATCAAAGACCCACTAAGAATTCTATATTCAATATGTCTTTAAAGTTGCACCCTGAGTTAAAGTACAATCTGCAACTGTACAACATGAATAAGATTGACTTGTTTGATCATGGGTTCTACCAGATATGTCATTTTAGCATGTGGTATGTTCAATAAATAAATTAACTTGACCGGTCGCTTGATCCAGCTAGCGGAATAATAAATGTATGGCACGCAAATATAATGTTTCGTTTTGTGCGTTATTTTTTTAATTCGTGTAGAGTCTTATGTGTCACACCGAGCCACGAAGATGATAATTTTTTTAGCATGTACTCTTACAAATGTACGTGTGTTTTTGTTTTATTTACAGTATTGCCGTCGACGGGCATTTCGGTTTGCGGTAGACCTACATCCCATAGTGACATTCGAGGCTCTTGAATAAAACATCGACGGAAATTAGATCATGCAAACTACAGACCCGCCAGAGAGCAGATGCAACATAACTGTACAACCGCACTGCATTTCCATTCATGTCAACCTGTGATTATCAAAATGACTGAGATTTTTAGGCAATGGACGCTGCTCGCGCAGGCCCGACTGGCTCGTACTGCAGACACCTCCCACACTTTTAGTCGATCATCTCGACAGTGTTTCTTCACTTTGGCTGGGCAACCCAGTTTCCGTCTGCACTCCGATATCCATGTTAAAATCACCAGATAGTTGCCGTTTTCATCAAATCTTAAAAAGTGCCAAATCCTCTGCCTTCTTCGTATATTTACTTGTGTATTTACCTTCCTCCATTAAGTTTTAAGTATAATACCTTATTGTGGAAAAAATGAAAGTCAAAAGATTCACCTCCACACAATAGTCTGGTAGGAAACATTTTGACAATGCAAGATACCGTTTTCAGTGTTGTTCATATATCAGCCAGCCGTTTAACATACGATAAGAAGTAGACCTAGTGATTCACTGACTCGTCAGACGTTTCATTTGTTCATTAATTCCGTAGCTATCAAATGACGGAGATTTCAATCTCAGGGACGGAGACTTATCGGCTATGTCAAAATGGCGGATATTCCGTAGGTCTACGGATGACGGAGAGTTGATATGTAAGGGACTGTAGCACGCCCAACATATGACGATGTCACCTCACGTGCCTCAGAGCAATGCACAGTGTTCTATATATATATATATATCAGGTTTTTATGTCTTTTCAGCGGCCAAATTGGTCATTTGGGCCGGGAGTATAGTTATTTTCAGTCATCGTGATGCTATCTTTGTCATTTGCATTACAATGTTGTTTTATTTGTATTGCACACGCACTGATGTGCAAACGGAATAGAGATAATTTCCGTCCTTTGTGATATCCAAGGGATGTACTATTTATATAGCGGAGAATCATTATTACCTAGATAATTATGATCAGGGGGGTCATTATTATATGAAAAGAATGAACGTGTGGTGTGTATTATACGGATTAGATGTGACACCAATATTATAGTTCCGGGAAGGTGAACTGTGATGCTTGAGGCATTAGTCGAGGCGTGTGAGGACCCGGACAAGAATGAATAGGCAAGCCAAAAAGCTGAACGATGTATGAAAGAGGCGATGGGCGGATAATGATAATAGTAATAATGACTTTTATTTATTTTATTTATAAAAGCCATACATCCAGGATATCGAAAATATGTTCTTAGGCTCATATAATACAACGTTTAAATACAATACAACGTTTATGTATATATGATATATATATATATAATCACTATCAGAATGACATACTCCTGTAATGGTTTATGCTTACACGATAAACATATTAGAAAATATGTATATATATAAAGTGTAAATGTTATATCAATGTTTTATTAATAAATTTCATGATGTATTTTATTATTTTGGAATACAATACATGTACTCTCAGAAATGGTAAAATAAAGGATTTGGTAGCCCAATAAATCACCAGATGAAACATTACTGGTATGTCAATAAATACGCTAAATCGACCTCAGTGCCGTAAAAATAAAATTAAATATATATATATTTAAATTAATCGCCAAATCGTGTATCTATGAAACTACAAAGAGACAAGATACAACGCTAGTAAGTAACACACTCTGTGTGTATGCGCGCATGTGCGTGCGTGTGTGTGTGTGTGTGTGTGTGTGTGTGTGTGTGTGTGTGTGTGTGTGTGTGTGTGTGTGTGTGTGTGTGTGTGTGTGTGTGTGTGTGTGTGTGTGTGTGTGTGTGTGTGTGTGTGTACCCTGTATGGCATACCGTGTATACATTGTGTTCATTCCAACTAAGTAATACTATATGCATGTCTCAACATTTTCTAGAAAAAAATATTGCTGTCGTTCTGATTTTATTTTCCATCATTGCTGACGATGTTTTATCAAACAGATATGCTCGATATTGACGTAACATACGTGAAGAGCGTCGTTTAGCGGTCAGCGGGCGTTGGGAGCCTGTCACATTAAGGCATCTTCTGGGAGACTGCGTTCATATACAGATAAGAAATCTGATGCTATCGACGCAAAGCAATTTGGTCATCTCCTAAAACGGTACCACGATCGTCACGCGCTATCTGTACACTTTGATATAAATTGTGAAGGCACTGTAAAGAGTACTCCAAACACAGATCGGCTAATAAATATCGTAGTCCATGTTTTGTAGGTAATCCTTTCCCAAACATGGCCGAACTTATTATAGCTCTGTAAGCCCTTCTTACCAATGTTATGTAGTCCTCAATGTTAATATATCGCTTGGGGTACACAGCAGGCATACATTCTCTCCAAATATTGCGTCTTAGGAAACCTTTAGCTATCCCAATAGCGTTCCGAATAACAGCAACCTCTCTTGTTAGCGGCCGTTTCAGCAGCGCGCCGCACGATAATGACTGAGGCTTAGCGTAATTTGGAGCCCTAAACCTGAATAATTTATAAGAACGTATACCCTTTATGTTCGTATATTGATGTGTTGTAAGAATAACGTCTTTTGATAGAAAATTAAATCCGAATGACTTAGAGTTTATACATTAAACCCTTTCATGACTATCAATATAATTTCGGCTAAGTTTGTGAATTATCCTTTTCAGTTATGCAGATAAGTGGATGAAATGGATATGGTGTTTCCCTACCTCTTTCGGGTACCACTCGACATCGAACCAGGTCGCTTTTGTTGGCCACGAGCATGATGGCTTCTTTGCGTTCGTTCAATACCCGGATGTCGTAAATTAGGTCAACCGCTTTCGAAAATGTACGCCGGTCCGTCAGTGAATAGACAATCACAAAGGCATCAACTTGGTGGTGTTTCCAAACGTCTAAGTCCTGCAAACATATCAAGACAATAGGAAATAAATGCATAGTTTATCCACTAAAGAACTGTTATTTCATAGCTATGTCACTGCGACTGTTTACCCAAAAAATGAGAGTGATACAGATTGTTCGTTATGTTCACGTTGGTTCGATGTTTGGACCAAGTCTAGTAGGCGAAGGTAAGGCAAGGGAGCGATCTGTCTGGTGATTGACTATTGTCTTCTATGTTGCAAAAACCCATACCCAACGTTGCACCATAACAATACGGCGGCATCAACACGCAAAGCAATGGTAAGAGTGGAACACAGTTAAACGAACATGGAATTGTATGTATGTTAAAAATGTACGTTATGCAGTTTAATGTTCTATTCTAGGAAGCCACAACGCATTTTGTTGCATATTCAATATTTCCGCAAGCCTATTTCATTAGGTTATTTCTTTTGTCGAACATGTATCGATGGCGAACTGATAGACGCGGCGATCACAACAGTGGCGCCCTACGGTATAGGCGGGGAATTAGACCACAGATACATTTTTCATTGTCGTAATTCATGATGTGACACAATCAAACAACCTCCGAGTCGCATGCTTTCCCGCGATACCCATGCCGGTTATAGCGGTTTCTCGTGCGCAAGGAAACATCTCCCTGAATTACAGATGAGGCTATTGCTTCCATCACAAATTAACTGTCACTTGCAGGATTATGACGGGCTTTGCATTCGTTCCGTGTCAGCCCTCGCCCATGTATCGCTCCCAGTGCGACAAGGCAATCTCATCGTCTTCCACACGCCAATCGTCTTCAGAAAAACACTTAATAAACCTTGTCGCGCGCGACGCAGTATTAGCAGTGCATCTGAATCAGGTGATCTTTGTTTCAATAAATTGGCAAGGTGACAGTGTAGTGATGGCGGCATTAAAGGTACAGACAGCGTGTCGGCTAGATTACACGGCTTCATAATAAAACACTGATGTTGTTATTACGTCCTGTATAATGATATTTGGACCGTTTGAAAAGGTGATTGACATGGTTTTTGTTCGGTAGCTTGTCAGGAAAGAAAGAATAATAAACTACATAATAGATTTTGTGACGTTACAATAATGTAATGTAACGTTACAATTTCACGGCGCGTGTGCACATGTCCGGCAACGTTGAATAGGCCTTCCTTCGGGTAGTATCACATTTTAGCGGTTCTTGAAATATTCGCAAATATCAAACTGTTCCACCTTAGGTAAAGGTGGCTTCTGTGGATGTATACATTGTGGACATTGCACGCTTTCATTCTTCCGGTAATTGAACGTTATTGCACATAGAAATGGTATTGAAGACAGTATTATTATTAAGGGAGTTGTCCTGCCAAGTAATACGACGAATATGTTCGGCTTTTATAAGCATTTCAACATTAAAATGTGAACATATTCCATATCGATTTGAATTGCATATTTAATTCACATCACCACGCCAGTACAATCGTTAGTATTCATCCAATAAAAGCTGATATATCCAGGACTCAAGATGATTGCAATATATAAATCATCGGGATTAAAGACAATTTAATATAAACTCTTCGGGGACATTGCGAACCCCTACGCAGTTTCTGCCACTTACGTCCGCCGATGTCTACTTAGTTAAATTTCCACGAGTCCTGTTCAGAATTCAGCGAGAAGGGAGAAAAGAGCTGCCATTGCCGGCCAATGCGCGTCTGCCGATGACAAGTCGTATCAAATGTGCGGTGGGAGACATGATCGGCGACTCGCGGTTGTCGTTTATCTGCAATCACTGCAAATGCAGACGTGTCATTGCGCGTCAACCGCGGTCAAATTTCACGCAAATTCGTCGATGACTGCAGGAGTCCGAGCTATCGCAGTGGTTCTGGGTATCGCTACGGTCATCTTATCGACTGACCTGGGAGTGACCCAGCACACCCGCCACATGACGTGTTGCTTCCACTTGTTGAGTGTCTCTCGAAACACTGATCCAGAATACATGTGTTATAATGTGACTTGTATTCACCTGCATTGCCGATTGGAATTCCATTCATGTATTTTAAAAAAAGTTTTAAATTAAATAATTTATAACTGACTATAATCGACTTTAATTGTCAAACAAAAATATACTATGGGTTGTTCTTGATAATCTGAAAGTATGCGGCTAAACATCTGAACAGAGAGATTATATATATATACATATATATATATATGTATATATATATATATATACATATATATATTACATTTGATCTAACGAGGAATAGAAAGAGTTGTTTGCTATGGGTTTCCTATACATTAACTGGAGAAGGCAGTCGATGTAATCAAAAGGAGTAGATTTAACAAGTTTTAACAAGATTAAACAATATTGCTACCTAGATTATAAACCCCCAAATGGCAAGTGGACATTGGAGTCTTTGGCTTATCGAAAGTTCAACGTTCTGTAACTACGTGAATCCCACTCTTACGAGGTATTTGTTGATTGCGTCTTGAAATATATTCACACTGCTGTTCCATTCATTTATGCGAAAATCAATACTTATTGATATCGTATGTACACTGTTCCCGCACCAACCTTACCTCGTGTCCTTTCATTAGTGAGAAAAATCATTACATCAATATTTCCACAACCATTCAATATCTTAAAGACATCTAACTTATCTCCTCTATGGGCATCTGGTTGCGGTAACTAAGTGTGTCTAACCAAGATTGAATTGTATAAATACATAACAAGATGGCGGTCTTGGGGCGAGCGTGCAAGATGGCTGCCTGTTAATGGCGCGCAGCGACGCAGTGGTCGCTAAAAACTTCATCGACAGACCACCAGGGAGTGCATGCAATTGCCTCCGGAGTCATCTGTCATGAACACGGGCAACCCCCACACGACGGCGCGCATTGATTGGCCGCGTGACGAGAGGCAATATAGATGCTAGTTTCGTTGTAGCCTACTTGTTGAATGAAGTTCGTCACGACAGAGTATTTTGTTTTAGAACACATAGTTTAGTAATTGATTTATTGTTTGTTTATATTGTACTCACTATTTAATTATGCAGTGTTATTGTTTTTATATTTTTTATTTGAATGCAACTCCCACACACACTCATATATATATATGTGTGTGTGTGTGTGTGGGCGTTGCATTCAAATAAAAACAATAACACTACATAATTAAATAGTCAGTACAAAATATAAATATATATACACACACATTATTAGTTTTAATAATAAAGCTTGCGAAGACTGTTTTTGCATTTACATCATGATTTCCAGTAAAGAAAGTTAAAAGTAAAAATAAATTCTTATAGAACGCAGTAGAACTGCTCAAAATGCTTTACCTTTTACTCCCTTGCAGGCCTGTTCAATCAAACACCGTCTCGACTTCTCTGGGAAGCATTCAGCATGATTTCAATCATGTAGTTATGAAAACGGAAATATACACTTACTCACGTAACAGCTTCCATGGCAACGTTGTCATATCCATAGCTTATTGGTTACATTTGTCATGACGTTATGACGAGCCCAGTAGCTGGACCACAAAAATACCGTTGCATTGCAGATTAGATTAACTATTATGGTTATGAGAATTGACTGGTTCAAAATAAATACGACAACATTTTGTCTTGTTCAGTGTTGTCGCATTTATTGACAGTTTCACTGCCACCGCCGATATTTGATTTGCCAAAAACAAAGCACACAGGTCTATTTGTTACCGACATAGTATAAATTAACTGTTATCTAATCACTCTTCGAATACGTATGACAATGACTTGCTTTGTGTTTACAATAATATAGTATTATCGATATGTGTTTAACTAAAGTTCACTGTACCATTAAACTTTATGTACGGACTACATCGTTTTGCAAACCATTAATCTCGTAGTGGGCGAAAGAAACCACAACTAAGCACAAAATAGCCAGCCATTAGGCGCACTATTGAAAATTATTTTTGTGGTCATCACGTGAAATAAAATGACTACTAACATAAGCATGTAGGTGGCGCTATATTGGAAATGCAACTCCGCCATTTTGAGAATTTGTTCCATTTGTGTCAAGTAGAAATATGACGAATATAGGATCCTGCGTATGTTTGCGTTTGTGCTAACCAACATTACTTCGTATATATAATGAATACAACATTACAACAAACTCAATATAGAACTTAGTGTATTAAAACATTGTGTTTTGTTTGAAATTGCAAAGAAAAGGTAAATTCTTTCATAGCGCGGTATCCAGTCCGTAGGACAGCTCACAGCGCTTTACACTCTACTCCCTGGCAGACCTGTTCAATCGGACACCTCTTTTTCTTTGGGAATCATTCGGCCACGCTGTAATTACTGCGTGGACACTATTCGTACACAAATATCCACCACTGTATATAACCAGGTACTCATTCATATAGCTGAGTGAACAAGAGCAATGTATAGTGAGTGAATGAACTTGCCCCAGGTTCGAAACGGCTGCACAGGATTCGAGTCCTGGTTCTTACAAATGAGAGTCCGCTGCTTTAAACACTGCGCCACCACGCTCTACGATGGAGCCTGGTTGATCATCAAACAACCCATTCGGGATTCGTCGCACAGTGAAAATGTATTTAAAATTACTTAAATTCACTCAGCCGCTCAGAAAGATATGTGACGACAACATAACGTCAGAAACCGGCTGACAAAGACGATTGACAAGCACTAGTGTCGCGCTGCACAATTAGTCAGTTCTCCGGTCGAATATAAAACATTCACCTTACGAGCCGGCGGGTCACCAGGCAGGTGGGTTTGACACGAAATAAGTAGCACATGCGACATGATTAGAAAAAGCGATCAATAATAGATTATTGTCGCAGTAATGTGAAGCTGACAGAGTGAGAGAGAGAGGGAGAGAGAGCGAGGCAATCCATCAGCGCACTAGAGAATTAGTGCATGCAGCAAGCCGGCCTGCAATTGCGCGGCAGCTGGTTTCTTGTGATGAAGCAGCCCCGACCCGCCTAAGTAACGTTCGGCCGGGCTTTCGCGCTTGTCCTAAGTATTCAATCATATTTCCTTGTAGTCATCGTAAAGCAACACTAAAGCACTTGTTGCATGCGGTACCAATTCAGAAACAGTCAATACTTCGTATTTAGTTCAGAAAAGCAATGGCTACAGAGGCACGATCAAAATGAACAAAAACATAATAATTAATAATAATTAAAATAAAAACGTTTCTCTAATAACCTATTGGCACGATGGTATTGACTGTAGTTGCACATGGTTAGTTTTCATTAACTCTTGCATGCCTTTTGAAAGAATGAACGAAGACAGACTGTCAAAAAGAGCATGGGCGTAATAGGAAGAGAAAGACCAAGGCTGAACTGGAATGACAGTATGAAACGAGACCTTGGGAGGGCAGGTGTAAACAACAATTGGAAACCATCGCTGACGACAGTGATACATGGAGAGATATCACAAGAAAAGCGGAATAAACTACGCATTGCGTGGCGTAGACCCCACCCTACAAGGTAGCAAAGGGGGAAAAAGAAGATGCATGCCTTTTGTTTCCATTTAAGCACAACTCAATCGCTGCTGTTATCATAATGACATACACCTGTATCATAGGCGGATCTAGGGGACCTCTTAGGAAATTGGCGTGTCCGCAGACCTTGTATAATGGGCTGAAGCGACCGTGCCCCCTAGATCCTTTGAAATGTGCACTCGTTCAAGCGATGATAAGCTGAAGTTACGGCGACGTAACGGCGCAAATTGTCAACAACAATACCAAAACCTCCAACTACACCTCACGCCTTCACACCTCCAGATGCACCATTTGAGACTCGCCAAAACCTCCTACTGCAACATCCCCGGATACCTCACACAACACCACCGTTCAAACCACCACCAAGTGTACTTCCTGGAGGGTCACAACAAAATTAAACTGCACCCGTCATTGACACCTCCTATTTGCATTAACTCTTTCTCCCTCGCATCCCCGCCCCCGCCCCCGCCCCCTCGGCCTATGTGTCTGGGTACTTAGGCATATAGCACTGGGGCTCGTTCAAGTACTGTAAGGTTAGACTACTCTCAACCATGTACAGAGGAAACTTAGTAGAGAAAGCTAACCGAGAGCCAAACACACGTTCACAGTTTCCTATGTTGTTAGGCAACCAGGCGCGCACAGTGTATAAAGGGGGACATTCCGGGAAAATACCACGCACACGTCTATCCGGTTTGCTCTCGAAATCTAGCGCCTACTGGAGAAAGAGCGAAACCGCCACCCGAGGTATAGCACTTGTCGCATCCTGTGGACGGCCTGGGCGTTGGATGCTTGCTGCTGTAAACAGCGAAGATACGCTGATGACGCTCATACATCCACAATGCGGGACTGTTATTGACGCGAACGCGACCATCGATTTAATATAGGAAGGCGGTCGCGTTTTATCACTTTGATGTGTTTGTGTGTAATTTTCACATGGTGATAATGACCGACCACAACGGTCTTATTGATGGCGACGCGCAAGAGGCACCGTTGTGAATAATGCATTACGTCGAAAGCTCCACAACCGGTGGTTTGCCACCACAGAAGGCTTCAACGACGGGATGCAGTGTTCACGCGTTTGTCCGTTGTTTTCCGGCCCCAGCAGTCACGTTGAACTTGTACGAAATGAAATCGGGTCGCATTGCACTGAGTAACGTAACTGTATATTATTCTTACTTGCATTTTTTGTAATATGTTTATGTTTTATGAATATGACGTGAGCTTCGTAATGTCATAATGTAGGCGTCGGAACGGGTAAACGTGGGGCTGAGCCCCCCAACATTTTGTGAAATTCTTCGATGATTTTGGTGATTTGTAACTTCCGAGCTGAAACTCCATCATCTTGTGATAGATCAACAAACATCCCCTCCAGTCTTGCAATGTTATTTCCGACAGCAGCGTGATGCACCGTCCATAATTTATAAAAAGCACCGCATACAAAATCAACAACACCCCAACTCCACCCCACCCCGATTGTGAGAAAGACTCTGGCAGATACTTATTTTGAACGTCACCGCGAAAAATCTTCAACCACCATTCAACGTAATCCTCCCCGTCTTCGATAATCATGTCTGACAGCAGCGGAGTTATGGAATGTCTGCTCAGTCCCCCCCCCCACTACTCCATCTCGCCCCCAGTAGTCACCTCGTTCCGACGCCTATAGTTATACGTGGTATATGTCCCGTTTCATTTCAATCTTTCACTTACTCCTGTGTAAAAATCAAACTTTTCAAACCAGTTGCTTTTACATGTTTTACTCACCCCTTTGTAGGGAATATCCGTCAAGTAAATTATGTTCACTGTTTACGTACCCTAGTGTAAAGAATAATCATAATATTTATAGCCAACTACTGATTCACTTATCCTTGTTTTGTCAGGAATATATACAAAATAAATTACTCTCAATGGTTCCCTGCTTACGTCTCACGCACCCACCAGTAAGGATAACCGTAAAATCAATTACCTGCAATCTTTCACATGTCTCTATTTAAGTAAAAACCGCAAAACCAGTTATTCTCAACTGTTTACTTACCCCTGTGTAAGGAATATCCGTAAAGCCAATGACCGATTCTTCGCCATTCAGAATCACGGATACAATGCACTCGACGCTGTCATCTGAAACAACGTGAAGCGCTAGTTAGCATATGTGCGTATAGTTATTATCGTTTTAACAGCATACGTAGTTTACACACCTGCATGTGCATTCGTCTTGACATCGCTTAAAATAAACACCTGTGGTAGGTAATGGTGAAAACGTTTACATTTTTGTCTCATTTGCGCAAGTCGTGCAAACATCTTGGTGGTAATCGTGTGGGAAAAAGTAAATATGTATCTTCTTAGTGTGGGTGATAAGTGAGACATTTGCGTTAGTGGCGTCAGTTATAATGTCGAGTTTCTTTACTACACTGATGTTGATTACTAAACTGCACGCACACCAACTACATGTCGACATGTTTACCACCAATCAGCACGTACTACTTACATGTACGGCATGTTTCCAGCCAAACTCCACGTACTACCTAGACGCGTGACATGTTTATCCCCTAATTAAATTAAATAAGCAAATGAATAAAAATACTTATATAGCGCCCGATCAATTAAAATTGCTCTCGGGCGCTTTACATACATGCACATATACAATGGTAATTTACATAAAAAGAAACGAACCTGCATATGAAGTGTTACATTGTGTTCACTGTTTGTTTTTATCACGAACCTGCATATGAAGTGTTACATTGTGTTCACTGTTTGTTTTTATCACGAACCTGCATATGAAGTGTTACATTGTGTTCACAGTTTGGACGGTTTTGTTACAGGAACTTCGGAAATTGGTATGTTTCCGACTGCTTTTCGTGCAATGTGTATACATGTGCTTGTGTAAAATGTCAAGGCTCTTAAGGTATCTTACTAGTATACTATATACTGGAGGACATGAACGAACTCGGTAGCCACTCCAGCATGTGTATCACCCAAAGGAATTTGTTATACGGACGACGTGAGTTTGTTACACGAGACTACAATCTCGTGTAACAAACTCACGTCGACCGTATAACATATATTATATGTACATCCTGGACCATTTTGTTCGTTGTTTTTCTATTTGTTCAGATAAAAACAAGTATCACTATACTATGGCGTTTGCCAAACTTTATAAGCAGTTGAATAGGACAAAAACCAATATCGGGTTATGAACTCACGAATTTCACAAATAATGATCGCAAACTCCGATAGATTTGTCATCCGTAAAATATTCATATGTTTCGTTTCAGTTTTTCTAGAAGTGCATAAACTAGTACTTTTAAATTAAATATTACATTGAATTTACTTCATTTGACGGTGACAGTAATGGTGTGAAAGTAATATGTTTTAGTGAAGTGAAAGCTGTGGCAGTGTTTCGCAGTGAAGTCGCACACGTTTAATTCCGGACATAATACAAGATTAATGACATCGTTGTTAATGCGTGTAACATTTACAAATTACATGGAATCTACTCTGAGTGGGACAGTAGCAATTACTTAGCAGAATGTGATCTGTTTTTCATTAGGTATGGTTTAGTCAACACATGTCATTTCCTTACACGGCCAACACACACGTGGATGTTACGACACGTTATACTAACGAATTACACAATAGCGTGGCCTTTTGTGCGGTTTCGGTGGGTGAATAAGTATCATTGCATCGTCAATTCCAATCTTCGTAATGGGATTTATTTCAGTACTAATACGTATGTTGATGCGAGTATGCTTGCTCGACCCCCTTGCCACAGCGCACGTGTATGTTCGCTGTGTGCGTGTACGTGTGCGCTTCGTGCGCGTCATGCGTGTGTGTTCGGTCGTTCGTTCGTTCGTCCGTTCGTCCGTTCGTTCGTTCGTTCGTTCGTTCGTTCGGTCGGTCGGTCGGTCGGTCGGTCGGTCGGTCGGTCGGTCTAATGCTGTGAGGACGCACAATCGGATGACATGGCACTAAGCTTGACGATAAATGAAACAACCAGCGCCGTACAAAGGTGGGCTGAAATGTGTCGTTGTGGCGCACTATATAATCGACGGACATCACAAATCGATGTCACGTCGCCAGGTGAACTCAAATGAACGTCACGTGACCAACGTTTCGCAGCACGCAGTCACTTCATACATCACGTGCGGTTATAAAAAGTGACAACCCGGACGCGTTAAATCGTCGTGTATTGGGCTTAAGTGTGCGCAGTGTCTGGCTGAGTTGATGACGTGTCGCCTCAGCCAAAAAATTACTGGATTGATGAATTAGTCCTGCTACTTGTCTTGCGTGTCTCACGGAGTTGGCACATATCGCAATTGGTATTGATGAGAAGGTACAGACGCGTCTGAACTCGTTATGGTGCAACCTATTCTCACACAACGCTCAACCATTAATACATGTATAGTGCATACGACGTCATTGTGCCTCGTCCGTCTGACTCCACGACAAACTTGGACCACATTTTCATGCTTTTTAGCACGACCTATTAAAGATCGAGTCTTACTTATATCTAAACGTATAATTTTACAGAGAGGTGTGTATTGATGTACTTCAACATAACGACGACGGTAGATATTGCATTTGGCCATTGTGATTGTATATGTATCATAATTGCCTAAATTCGTCATTGCGAGCCAGGAAATACTGAGTATATAAGCATCCCTGACTATCGACCTGACGACGAAACGCGGATTCATCCGGCACACTAACAATGCCAACATCTGAAAGGTAAAAATTCGATTCGTTAATGCCTCAACGAATGAGCAAAACGTTCAACGATGGTCGAACGGGTGTTTCTGGCATCGCTCAAAGATGTCGGTTGCCATCATAAGACGGGGGAACACAGCAAGTGGGCCGATACACGACGGATTCAGCGAACGTCCGTGCATTGCATAATCTGCATGGGTAGGGAGTCGAACAAGCGAGTCAACATACGTATTAGAACTGAAGTAAATCCCGTTACGGAGATTGGAATTGACGATGCAGTAATACTTGTTCACCCATGAAAAAACAGATCACATCCTGCTAAGTAATTGCTACTGCGCCACCCAGAGTAGGTTCACTGTCATTTGTAAATGTTACACGCATTAACAACGATGACATCAATCTTGTATTATGTCCGGAATTAAACGTGTGCGACTTCACTGCGAAACACTGCAACAGCTTTCGCTTCACTAAAACATTACTTTCACACCATTACTGTCACCGTCAAATGAAGTAAATTCAATGTAACATTTAATTTAAAAATATTAGTTTATGCACTTCTAGAAAAACTGAAACGAAACATTTGAGTATTTTACAGATGACATATCTATCGAAGTTTGCGATCATTGTTTGTGAAATTCGTTAGTTAATAAAACTGATATTGATTTGTGTCCTATTGCACTGCTTCTAGTGTTTGGCAAACACCATATGCCATCTCTGGCTCGAGTGGATGTCCTAGCGGCATAGCCTATCAATAAAACTGGATCTAACTGGATTACGACATTCGCGACTGGACACTGAGAGCGTTATATTACGTGCAATAAACATTCTAACCGCGATTTCGCTTAATAACATGAGAGGAGAAACTGAGAACATAATGCTTATTTAGCAAGAAAGTCAAGACGATGAAGGAACGACCGTCTGTGGCGCCTGTAACCTTCGGATTGCTGAGCAATTCTGCTGCTCAATGGAAGAAGACACATTTAACAAATGGCGTTATTTTGATGTTTTACTTACTTAGTCTTCCTCGATGTATTTACGGTTGGACAATTTAAAATACATGCACACCTTGCAATATCAGAACTTACACCAAGTGCGAAATCAAAACTTTAAAAAAAACACTTAAACTCCCATAATATGGTTGTTTAATGATAACTAATCGAAGAGAGTTTTTGCTGATGATGCTTTGCGTTGTTTTTTTCATGACTCATCAAATGTGACTTGCTAGGGTATACCTACATTGGATAGCAGAATGCTTCGTAAACACGGTTTGAACAACGAAACTCATGTTGACTTTGAACATAATACATATCTACATAATCATAATGGTGCTGTCTCTTTAAAAACGACACTTTTATGCTGTATAATTGTTTTGGTATATCCCTCTGTTCTCGAATCCCTCGCTTGTGGAACCTACTCCAAACTCCGTGATTGCATCTCCAGCCCATTAATGTTATGTAATTGAAATTAGTAAATTAATGTAATTATTTACCCAATCGCATGGATTTTTCGTTGTTTCCGCCAAAGAGCGTCATCGTCAACGTCAAACAGTGTAATTGGATTTACTTAGATGCTAAACATATATGACCGCTACAGATCATGGCGATGACGGAAAAACAACAAGAGAGAGTACAGGTTTGCGAAAACAACCGAATGAGAAGAATTGCAGGAATGAAGAGAATAGATCGGACAAGAACGGAGGACCCGAGGGAGGAGGCTGGTGTGAAGGAAAGTTTTAATAAGAAACTGGCGGCGAGTCAGTTAAAGTCTGCTGGACACGCAAATGGAAGAACAACGGTGAGCATAAAAAGAAGTTGCTCAGAAAGTGGAAGGTAAAGATGACGAGGACGTCCAACGCTGAGATGGGAGGAGGATTGTGTATGGAGATTGTTGAAGGATTGCGAGAGGAGTGGAGAACGACAGCGACAGACAGAGGGGAGTGGAGAAGGTTGATAACAACAGTGGTACAAGGACGGTGAGGGGGAAACAAACAGAAATGAAACGAAAACAAAAATCGAGGACCAGTGTCGAGACCAGCTTCATCCCGGACATTCTGGGAAACGAAGAGGAGAACAATAAGTTACTAAAACATGTTGAAGTGCGTGCAAGCACGAGCCCACGTGTGTGCGATGGCGTGAGTTTGAGCGCGTGTGTGCGTGCGCGCGAGTGCCTTTAGAGGAGGACGAGTGCATATGTGTTTCTACACCTAAATGAATTGTCGGTGTTTTTGGTCCGTGTAGATACCGTCTTTTCATTTTTCGTTTTGAAATTTGCGAACGAAATAGGAAAAAAGCAAACAAAGTTCGTTTTTTGTTTTCATATTTGAAGTACATGCTAGAAAAACAAAATAACAATAAAACAAACCGTTTTCGTTTTCACTGCATCAGAACGGAAAACGAAAAGCGACTGCAGCGCCACTCGTTTTTTCTTTTTTCGTTTTTGCACTAAGGAAGCTTTGGCTGCCTTACCGCTTCAGCTAGACGGCAAAAGTTGGTGGCTTCGGCGGGACAATTTGATCGCACTGGAGGCGTTTTAAAAACAAATTCGCTGAAATTGCATCGTCGCTGAAGTGGTATCGTTGCCGACGCGACAAGTACGGGCGAATAGTGGTCGTTTCGGCGCCGTTGTTTTATAAAAGGTTTCGACTACTAAATTAATTATACTCAAATTTCCGTGGTAAAATACTTATTAATTATTATGTTTAGCAAAAATACATAATATAAAACTAGTATTTGAGATTGTACTATTATGTGAAAGTGCATGAAAATCTAAATAATTGAAGGCAAAGATTAGTATTTTGGAAACCATACTCGAATTAAACATTGCATTCTGAGATCACCCATATTTTAAGTTAAATAAAACTGTTCAGTGATTCACCATGCCCCATACAATATCATACACTATATATCACTTTCATCAACTCCATTTTCTGCTGTAAATACGTAGCCATCGGTAATTTTGGCAAAAACACAATTGATCAAATAACATATCAAATGCCAGCTAATACACATGGCAGCAACTAGGTCATTCTACAATGCAACTTTAAATTCACACAATCTGACGCTTGTGCAATATGTAACCAGTACCTCATTTCTAGTTGGAGAGTATTATTATATGTAATCGTGTACAATTTCGCAAGTAATAAGTTACCACTAATTTTTAGCGTTTGCTGTACACATGTTAGCTTCGTTTTCAAAAAATCACTCCACTAGCATCTAACTATAATCCAGATGTGTGTGTGTGTGTGTGTGTGTGTGTGTGTGTGTGTGTGTGTGTGTGTGTGTGTGTGTGTGTGTGTGTGTGTGTGTGTGTGTGTGTGTGTGTGTGTGTTCCTCGTCTAACTTCCATACCATCAAAATTTAGATGTAGTTGTTTGGTATATGTTCGTTTTATTTCTGTACCATTTCACAGTATTGTAACCCCACCGCAACTAACGCTGGGTGACCATATATTATTCCATCCGAGTAGTACGCACGTAACACACACACACACACACACACACACACACACACACACACACACACACACACACACACATACACACACACACATAGGGAATTTATTTTTTGAAAAAGAAAACTGATATTTGTAGAGAATATTATGTTTATTAATAAAATTTAACAGCCAATTATACTTTAGTCTCTCCAATATTTTAGAGAAAATAAGTACTTTTGATAATAGCCAATAGTTAGAACGCTGATGAGTTTCCTTAGTTTTGTAGAAAGGGAGTGCATTTTCTATATTTAAGATACAAATATGAACGGGTAGCACATCAACAGAAAACGTTAACAAATTAGTAATATCCTATTACTTGCGAAACGGTAGATGATTTTTTAAAAATAATACTACCGAACTAGAAATGAGCAAACTTATTATATATTGCGTGTCACTTCATTGCCGGTCAGATTTGTCAATTTAAAGTTGCATTGTGAGTCTAAGTACGATAATTATTGTTAACTATTTTTAATGAAAGTGAATATACAACATCAACTCTATTTATTTATTTGGTCACCCTTGCTAACGTTTGTGTAATTTTGGAATTTGATATATTATTCGATAAATTAATTTTTTTGCCAAAATAACCGGTCGTATGTCTAGCGGAATATGGCACATAATTTTACGTGAAAAAGGCTACATTGAGTTGAGGAAAGTTATATATATATATATACAGGAGGCCTGTATATATATATATTTACATATATATATATATATTTACATATATATATATATTTACATATATATATATATATACGATTGTTTTGGTTTTCGTTTTTCATACTTCAAATATGAAAACGAAAAACGAACATTGTTCGTTTCCTTTTTCATTGGCAAACGTAAAAGGAAAAGACGGTATATACTTGGACCGTGTTTATTCATTACGCAGTTTTCGGAGCCAATGGTAATTTAATAACCCACCAAGAGTTGTTAATTAGGAATTGCTTACGAAGAAACGATTGCCGGGGTAAGTTACGTTGGCGATAACCAGCGGCCTGCTAACGAGTTCCTGTATTCCTCAACAAAGGCAATTCCTGTTTGTTGTACACTGCGATCGATCTGTATGTCGACCTAATACAATCACGAGGTCGAAACTCTGCTCCTATTGCGGGAACGTATTCGGGGAATGTATCGTTCGTGGGTGTAGTCCATGGGCCCGGATCATAAATTTTAGTTATTGGTACCACCTAAGGTGGCAAATTCTAGTAATGATTTTTATAATAGTCCATGTGTGTGGGATGTATCTTGATGTGGTAGCCTTTGCGGGGTGGCAGCGTATTGGCTTGGCGGCCATCTTTAAAAATGGCCTCCAAATCCAATTTCATCATGTTGTAATAATTCCGTCACCTAGAACCATATTTTCGGTGTCCTTTTAGAGGTTTTAGGGGTCAAGAATATTTTACATTTGACTTTCTGTGCCATTCACATCCGCCATTTTTAAAGGTCGTCAATACAAATGTCACCTTATCTTAACATCTTTGTAACACAGAGCAGTAATGTGTACGTTTTTATATAGTGTTGTGGGCAGCGATTTCAAAAATGTTAAATTTAACCTTCAGTGACATTGACGTATTCGCCATTTTTAAAGATGGCGCCCGTCACAGACTATTATTCCCGTTTCTTAAGAACGACGTAACATATTTAACATCAAAATATAGTTTATCAAGTACGGCGATTTTAAATGTATTACCTTTTGATGTTGGCCGACATTCATAAATCCAGCATTTTTCAAGATGGCGCCCATCAACTTACCTTTAGCTCAAAATGATAGGCTCATCAGTTTAATCATCGTCATCGCCATCTCCGTCATTAGAGTCTGCGAACTGTTCTTCTTTCTTTTGATTACTGCATGTATGTAGCTTGCACATGTTGGAGCATGACAGTCCATTGGCAAGGCATGTGCAGCTTGGCAGTTTTTTGCAGTAACGCAGGCACTTGCGTGATAACAGTTCCAAAACTGCATATGGGGTTGGGGGAGTACGCATCCACCCGACGACCAGATGGCAGTCCTCATCTGTCATCCAGCCACCTCCTTCGGGTCTGCTACAGTTGGCTGAGGCTGAAGGCAGCGCTTCCAGATTGATGCTTGGTGGTTAGCACGAAGAACATGCATGTGAAGACAATCTCTGCATTGTGAAAGCCGGCTGGACTCGATCTCCCCTCGCTTGGCACAGAGTAGTTGGTAACGCACTTCACTGACTTTGTGAGTGCTCGCAGTTGTCGCATACATTTGGCAGGTAAACAGCTTTATTTTGTCAAACAGTTCCCAGGTCTGACCAAGTTGGCTGACATTCTTCTGATATGTGCTGTACTTTTTTATTAGTTTCAGGGCACCCAGCTTGCCATGGCCTGTGTGGGCATGAGATCCAATTAGGGCATGGGAATGGCTCTTTTGAAACGAAAGCAGAGTCTTCGGCTGTTATTATGACTGCCTTTGACCCAGCCTTTGCAGCGTGAAGTGCATGTAGGAGCATACGTGTATCTGCTTCTTCTTGTGTGGACCTCGGTTCAATAACTTCCTCCAAGTTATCTTTGGTCATCTTGTAGCAGACCTCATAACAGGTTATATACTTGTCAAGTAGCTTCTCCCTGTACTTCGGCAGTTTCTATTGTTCAACGATGAAATTGATCAGACTGGACTTGTTCTAAAAGCTGCACAGGAACTTCCTCCACTGCAGGATATTGTGGCTTATTGCAATGTTCTTGTACTGGATAGCTGTGCTTGATCCCCGGTTGCACCTCTCAGCATTTTTTATAGACGTATCCCGGTAAACGTCGAATACTACGTCAATCATGTGACTCTATGAACCATCATGTAGGACTTGAGATAAAACAGATTCTTCCAACTGTACAAACGTCTTGTTGTTGCCGTTCAGCTTCTGCACCAAACTCATTTAATCCATGATACAGGTTGATGGGTCAGGGATATTTTCTACTTGAGAAACGTTTTTCCTCCAACTCTCTAGCGAGTGCCGCCTTTTTCGTCTTCCACAAAGACCCATCACCATTTGTGAATGCCCATGGTAGAGGGCCTAGTGGGTGAGTCAGGACATCCCTCATGTGTAGCTGTCTACTCTGAGAACAAGGATCATGTGGCCAAATGAATTTATCTCCGCCTTCAGGACCATCTCTTTCGCTCTTCCAATTCTACTGACTTTCTTTGCATTTACATTGGCGAATGTCTTCAGGTTTTGTTTTGTTATCTTGTCGTGGAATTTCACTGTTAGTGGAGCCTCTTCTAAGCGTGTCTTCTTGAACATCTTGTATGCGTCTTCGCCTACTTGATGAGCGCCCAGAGGATTCTTAGCAAAATCTGTGTCAGTGGATAAGCTGACGAGTTCAGTCTCTTCAGGACACATTTGATTCAGCCATCAGCGGGACCTTTGGAGATCTGGATGAGTCAACTTAGAACCGCCTAGATCAGTCATGTTTCTCTACTCTCTACGATACATGGTCTTGTACTCGGCTGTTAGGTTCATTGTTTTATTGTTGCTGTTGACGAATTCATATTTTTGACGCACGTGTAACATGATTTGATTCCTAGGATACGGGAATAATACGAGCGCCATCTTAAAAAATGGCGGGCACATGAATGTCGGCGAAGGTCAAAAAATGATATATATTTGAAATCGCCGTACCTAAAAAACTCTATTTTGAAGTTAGCAATGTGGCTCTAGGTTACGTCGATCTTAAGATACGGGAATAATAGTCTGTAACAGGCGCCATCTTTAAAAATGGCGAATACGTCAATGTCACTGGTGGTTAAATTTAACATCATTGAAATCGCTACCCACAACGTTATACAAAAACGTACACATTACTGTTCTATATAACATAGTTGCTGAGATATGGTGACATTTGTAGTGACGACAGCCATCTTTAAAAAATGGCGGATGTGAATGTCACAGAAGGTCAAATATAAAATATTTGAAATCCTTGACCCTTAAAACCTATATATCGACACCAAAAGTATAGTTATAAGTGACGCAGTTGTTATAATATGAGGATATTGGATTTGGTGGCCATTGTTTAAAGATAGCGCAAAGCCACGAAAGCTACTCATTTGGAAAGGTTATTATATATTTTTGTACTTATGGTCGTGGAACAAATAATTTACCATCAATGAAGTTTTGCCCCCCAGGTGGTACCGACATCTGGTCTGGCCCATGGACGAATGCGTTAAAAGCAGAATGTTGTAACGCTGGCAGAGACACTCCAGGCAACTGCAGAGAGAGCAACGTTGACACAAAGGAGCGCGGTGCCTTCGCGGCGTGGTTCGTCAAGACAGGCCACCTTGGCAGCCTCGTATCGATCGACCTAGTCGATCCCATGTGATGTGCATGTGAAGTTTGTTCGCACGTCGGTTATCCTTGCCGAGATTCGCAAACGAAAACAAATATAATCGAATTGTACCCGCGTCAGGCAATCGCCCGGATGCAAAAGGCGGCCGTCACACTAAATGCTGATCTTGTTTTTGCCGAAAGACGAAGGCAGGTTGTTGACGCTGGAAATGGCGCTCGCTCGAGGGCCCTAGAATCCAAAGGCCACAGGATGTCAACATATAAGAGGACGTCGACGCATGAAAAGGCAGTTGAGTGGGCAATGACAGTGACGCATCCCTACAAACCACAACGTAATACCGGGTACCAGCATAAGCCGGACCCGGTTCGTCCATTATTATCTAGAAATATTATGTCGCACGTCCGAGTTGTTGAATATTCACACACACACACACACACACACACACACACACACACACACACACACACACACACACACACACACACACACACACACACACACACACACACACACACACACACACACACACACACACACACACACATGCGAATATAATAATCTAATACTGATTAACCAATTCTATTCAAAATCGACTGTCCGTAGATATTTGACACGTTTTCATGTTTTCAACGAACCATGCATAAATCAAGATTAATATATTGTATAGCAGTTAGGGAGATAAATATTTAACAATAAAATAAGTAGTTCATCGTTCAAGCCCATATTTTGAAGTACGAAGGAAATACATCCACATGACTGCGAAGATGCTAAAAAAGTAGTAAACCTGAACTTATATTGATATTATGAATTGTTCATATTTTCATGGCCCTTCTGTATATCGTTTTAATAGTAAACAGAGATATCAACATACATGTGAATGTGATATAACATCTTGATGACGTGTGTGTGCGTGTGTGCGTGTGTGTGTATGTGTATGTGTATGTGTGTGTGTGCGCGCGCGCGCGTGTGCGTGTGCGTGTGCGAGCATTATGCGGATTTTCAAACAACGAAATGTCGCTATTGCAGCACAATTTGTGAGCGTTTATTTTTCTCGCTGTAATCTGTCATATAGGGAATCACGCAAACAAAACGACTTGCGCAGTGCGCCCCGTGGGGAACTCGTTAAATCATTCATGTTGTTATTGTGTATGTGGTAATACTACGACTCACAAATTTACTGTTTTACTGCATTAGCGATGATGAAGGCGCAGATAAATTGCACGAGTGTATTGGATTAAGTATGCCCGAGATAGAAGCAGAGGTGTAATGCATGCACTGAAAATATAAAACATCACTCTTCATACACGAGAGGGGGTATTCATGCGTAAAAGGACGACTTCACATGCATTGCTTATGATTTCCGGAGTAACGAACTCGTTAATATTGAAGGAACGTTCTGGTAATTTGTAACCCTGTAAGGAAACATGTAGATTCAAATGTCACAAGTGTCCAATTGACACCATCAACACTAGAAATATGTTCAATCGGTACGACGTGCTGGGAAAGGTATCGCGTATAGGTGGACAAAAAGTACGGTACATTTTCCTAGTGCAAGTGCTGACTCTATTGTCACTAAGAAAGAATGAAAACCAATGCTTTATATATTTATTTTTAAAATAAAATTTGCTTAGTGTTTCAAGTTATGTGTTTTGGCGCCATTTTGATTTACTTGGCGTTATTAAACAGTTTATAGTTCATATTCAAAGAATCACGCAGTTCTTGACAAGGTCTATGTCGGCACTATTTAGCTGACTGTAGGGATTAGCCGAACTTGCCCGACGTTGTTTGTGTCTAGCGTGTTCATATAATTTTTAAGATTGTTATCCAAATGGATGTTCGAGAGTCTAACAACAACTGGTGTATTATCTATATATTGTCCGCCCTAGAGCAGTGTAGTTTCTTTGTAAACACTTTAATGCATCACTATCATTATGAATTGCTTAACTGTGAAATAGAAGTGAAGTTGTTGCGAGCGTGGGTGAATTTTTGTAAATGTAGGTAGGTGTTTGGATAGAGAGATTATTTCGAATGCATGCTGGATGCACAAATACTGTAGCTATGTTTCGCTGTCTCCGCAACCAGTCACAATTATCACCGTCGTGTTGTGAAGTCGGTGTCATAAACATGCTGTTCGTGTCTGTCAATTCACACTAAGCAACATTTCGAGTCAACATTTGTTATCATTATTATTACGAAGAAGAAGAAGAAGAAGCTGGCGAGGAGTCGACGAAATATGCTGGACATGTGGAGTGAATTTGAGAAGAATGGTTGATAAAGAAAGCAGATGCCTGGAGAATGGAAGGTCAACAGAGACAAGAACGCTCTAGACTGCCTTGGAAGGGTTGTGTAAAGAGAGATTTGGAGAGGAGTTGAGAATGAGGGCGAAAGATAGGGCGGAATGGAGACGATTGATGAGACAATAGCGCAAAAATAGCGAGGGTGAAAGAAATCGGAAATCGAGGAGCAGCATCGAGACCAGCCTCATTCCGGTCATACAGGGAATAAAGAAAACAGGTACAATTATTATATGACCTAACACGCACATTGAAGAATACCTTGGCAATCATTCATTGTGGACAGGTGTTAGAACAGAAATTAAACATGTCCGTTACGAATGGAGATACCGCTGAGCAAGAAAACAAGCTTCAAGATCAATCGCTTCGAGCAGTTGCTCGTGACTAATGGAACTCGTTGACAATTGCCTTCAAAAGTTATCAACATTCAGGAAAGCAACTATACGCTCTAGCAGAATGTTTCTTATATTTGATCGCTCATTGTTTCAGCTGGTTCATGCATTATAACATGATTCGTCGTCTTCTTTAATAAAGATTTATAACAAGTTATTGTTGGTAGTAGTATGGTAGCTCTTGTTAATATTGTTTTTGTATATGAGTATTGTAGCTCTTGTTAGTATTGTTTTTGTATGTGAGTATTGTAGCTCTCGTTAGTATCGTTTTGTAGTTCAGTTGTTTTCGTCGTTCGTTCTTCGCGTCTCTGTGTTGCCCATCGACTACGATGATCCTCTTATTTTCGCAGCTGGTGCTTGCCGGTTGTTCTGCCTATCTACCATGTGCACTGGTGCTTACACCATCTATTGTTGTATGCCGCCGCAATGGTCCGTTTTTGGTGAGTAACCATCACTCATTTAAGAAGTGGCATACACCCACGGGCTGCAAATATCACTGTTACATTATTATGACCTTAAACTCGTTCCTGTCACCATTTCTGTTCTGTTGCACCACATTACAAGTTTCTGATAACTCGAACACAACGCCACAATAGCGCCACCTGGAAAATGGCTGGCCACTCATTTTGTCCACTAAAAAGGAAATTGCTCAAAATAACTACCTATTAATGATTCGTCAACGGGTAGATCAGAGGCCAATGATCCAAGGACGAGAGTGAATAGGCGAGTGGACCTCGGCAGTCGGAAGGAGATACACTTGTAGTGATCCCCAAGGTAGCGTATTAATATATAGATGTATTTGTCTGTGCCCACACTAACACTGGTGAGTTGGTCATACCTAATTTATCAAGGGATCGTTTTATTTCCAATTTCAGACAATCTAGCACATGTAATTTAATAACCATGATATTTGTATATATGCTTTGTTAACTATTACTAACGGGTAACATGTCATAGGCACTATACCATGTTTAGTTAATTAATTATTATATTGTTATTCAGCCAATTTACTTTTTTGATATTATGTCTGCTAGGCCTATGCATGCGCTATCATATTAACCAATCTTTTAATCACTTGCTTAAATCATACGTTTTACGTATTTTATGTACTTTCAGTGCCTCTGAATCGACCTTTGTCTAGGTCTACGGCGCTTTATAAATATATTTATTATCACCACATGCTCGTGTGTGTCCTCAAATGTCATAAAAGCAATTCGCATGTTGGTTGGGTTTCGTGTGCCATGAAGAACCTCCTGCGGGGCGTCAGCGGGCTGTGGCATTACGCCGAGACTTCACGGCAGACAGAATGTGAGCAGATTGTAACGACGGTGACAAAGAGCGCCATATCGATTTGTCAGCTCTGAAAGATTGTGTATACCGTCTAGAAGAAGCGCTCGCAATGGAACTGTCACCGTCCGAACGAGACGAGAGAGAACACGTCTAAATCAACCAGCCTGAAATGTAGGCCTACTTTATTGTTCCTCTGCGTCTCCTCCGTTACGTAGGACAAAGGTCTTTGTGTCGGTATTATTTCATTACACTAGTTACTTCATCCGTTTTTGTTTTGTTTGCTTTTTTGTGTCTGGTAATTGGAACCTGCAAGTGAACGCGTGCTAAACCTTTCAGGCAGAAGGTTGTTTCTGCGTCTGTCAAAGAGTGCGTGTTCATTGACACGTTGATTTGTTGTCAGTTTTTCACATGCCCATGTTCATATGTAGCAGTGTTTTTATTTAGTCGGTGAGAATGGTAGCCGTGTCTTGATATAGACGGAAACAAAATATTCCAAAAATATACCCACGTCATGTACGTCAAAGTCGGCTGTCCGCCGCCGCTACTTACACCAAACATGTGGTTTTCGGAAATATTGTATACAACAGCATCGTTTGACTCCTAATTGACGACATGAATGAATTTTCGGGTTTAGAAGGCAACATGACAAACTTACCGAGGTAAAGACCAAATAGAGCACCACATTTCTTTGGCAGTTTGGCAGATTGGAAAAAGCACATTATAAGCAAGTACAAGTAAAAGCAATTAATATAACTCGTTCATATGAGGCACACCACAAAAGGACAACAATAGCCATGTGCCTTCCTGTGCACATGCAGATCCAGGAATTTCAACTTAAAAATATGGATGGATTTTCAACCCTACAAATGTGGTGTGTTTTATTGGTTGACATGCGACGCTGGCGGGTCTGAAGGTCTAAACAAGTCCATTGTTATTTCACCAACTACCAAAGGCACCCAGTCTAAACCATCAACAGTGTAAAGTTGTAATCTGGCATCTTAGAATCTGACGAAGAAATACACTTGACAACATACCCTCACAAAAGAAACACAAATTGCGTAAAAGCTATAATGTAAACCGAGTTTACAACACTGCCATCGAAAGCATCGTCATTCAAGAGAATAGAAGACCCGTTGGTACATAATGAGTTCACCAATTGTTACTCGAAGTGTGGCATGTCCGCCTGAAATATCAATAAATGTTCCTTTTGACATATTTAAAATCTTGGCATTTTATCAAATCTGCACTGTTCGTTTTCTAATTATAAAATATATGTTGCATACACGTATGTTTCTTTAATATTAGAGCGCATTCGTTAACAGACAAACTGTGGATATGCCAACAGCATAACTTGTTATTTTAAGGCTGATCATCTACAGAACTGAGCTGACGTTGCTCGTTGCGTGCACCCAACTAAAAAGGCGGTGTGACGTGGCCCACGCGTGTGTCAACCTTGACCTCATGTCCCGCGTACTGTCAACGTACACTTGAAGCACTGTTCGACATTTCGTTGGCGGAAGCGGCTCCGGCTGATGAGCTCACTAATTGATGTCAGTGTATTCGGCGCAAAGACGGGGGTCGGTGCAAAAGAGGGTCTCTGACTAATTCCAGTAGTTGACCACCCTTCATCGGTGCAGGCGTATGTTAACATGACGTGTACTGCAAGCCCGCTCACCAGGTACACCTGACACGTCTTCCGTACTGTTAGAACTTGACCGCTTACTACTTAATATTAGCAGCAATCATCCGTGGCAAAGATTACCTTTCCATGGATTGTAGGTTTCATGTGTTTCGTGTTCACATAATATGGTTTATTAGTCCAATCAATGTTCCGCACAACTCACCAAAGTAACCTTATGTCGTGGTTGTTCCTCGAAATGAGAAATGAGACGTTTTCCAGAATTGCACCAGTATTGGAATCTAGGCACTGGACATGTTTTATTGTTGTGTTTCTATTATGTTCTGTAGATCTTTATCTGAGTAAGCACTACCGCTATCTGCAAAGTTCGAATATACCAATAAGTGCATTCCTGTTGGTGGCCTTCACTACTGGATAGCTTACCATCTGAGCAATACGTTATTTGCACATCGGCACGACGTACAACTGCAGCAAGAAAGTTGGAGAAGAGCTCCGATGCGATGACGCATTCCTGTTTAACTGTTTTGACTGTGAAACTGAGATTCTAATTATTATCTGCATCGTGTAGGATAGGAGCCGAATTACGTTGGTAAAATTGGTTGGGCACCCATATTGCTGAAGATCTTCCAGAGAGCATGTTCTTTATAGAGTCAAACGTTTTGCCTGAGTCAAACAACGCCATTCGTATAGGGATCACGTGTTGTTCCCAATTTACTCGTTTGCTGCAATTGACGGGAAATGACGATGACGTATGTAGTTCCTCTGGTATTTCTGAATACACCCTGAGTTGTGGGAAGACTTCTTCGGCCAGTGGCAGAAGACAGTTAAAGAAGAACCTTCACAAATGGAGCATTCTGGAAGATGCTTTCATCCTTGGATCTTGGTGCTAGTCCATTATTTGAGGACCATAAATTGCATTCCTTATTCTGAAGAAGGAATTGGTGTTGTTGGTATCAGCGGGTAGTTGTATCTCCTCAGCCTTCTCGGTCCACCATTGGTTCTTAACGTTGCGAGTCCTTCTTTGGACTTCAGCTTAGGATGTTCGATGGGCATGCTTCTTACATGTACAGTTTAGGTATTATTGCCATAGATGAAACGCTTTTCTTGTTTGGTCGATCAGTTGTTGTTTCTCAACATCGTTCTCGTAGAACAGGTCCTGGTGTGTTTGTTGTATGTCCAACGACTTCTTCTTCGCAGCCACTTGTGACAATGAATTTGTTCCAATCATCACACCAGTATATGTTGCTAGGGCGAGGTTTGCATCCTGGAGGTTTTGGTAGACGCATTGGTGGAAGAGAATTTGTTTGTCGTTGTTCACTAAATGCATCTGACATGGTTCTTTGATCGTGCTTTAGCAGTGTGTATGTGTGCGTATGCGTGTGCGTGAGTGTGAGTGTGTGTGTGCGTGTGAGTGTGCATGTGCGTGTGTGTATATACCTGCGTGCGTCTGTGTGTATACGTGTGTGTGTGTTGTGTGCGTGTGTATGTTGTGTTCATGTGTTTGTATGCTTCTGCTTGTTTGAGCGCGTGAGTGTGTTTCTGTGTGTACGCGAGTGCATGCGTGTGTGTGTGCGTGCGTGCGTGCGTGTTTGCGTGCGTGTGTGTATCATCAGTGTGAGCGTGCATGCGTACGCGTATTTCCGTGAAAATATATCGATAATAATGGATATTGTCAATACAAACATATCCAGTTAATCTATAATTAGCAATAACGAAGAACACCGGTGATTAGTAATCCACACGTAGCCAGAGGCATTATGTCTCACGAAGGTGCAACGGATGTTGAAGTCCGATTGTGGTCACGCCATCATTACCGCCTGTTGTATTCGTATCATAAGTGCTGTTTTCAGCACATACAGAAGACCCTTAAGGCTAATTAATTACACATACCAGGATGTCATTGTCTGCCAGCACAAAACGTCTGCAGGCAACCGAAAGAGAGAACCGAAGTGATGACGTCATGCCGCTTAGCAACCGGCCCAGCTTGTTTTAACAATTGGTTTCAGCAGTATCTGTTAACATGGTGTTACCTTTTGTTCTACACTGTAATCAATATTCTGAAAGTCATACGTGTAATTCTTTATGGTTCCCATAAGTTGAACGTGAGAAGCAAACATGGGCGAAACAAATTTGGTATTTTTAATATTCTGGAACGAGAAAATAATGGTGTAACTCAAGCTGTTTTATCGCTTTGACAATATCGGTTGTGATGCAACACAGTTTGTTGTTGTGCATCACGCTGTTTACACCGCAAAATGCGAAAGGAGAACCTGTCAATACTATTTAATTCATGTGCGAAATTGCCAATATCGAAGGAAGTGAAATATGGAACAAAATATGTTTCAGGCTGAGAAGTTAGGGAGCGGTCATTATATAAATTGGAGTTTTTTGGTCACCATCAAGGAGGATGCAGTCGGAGGGTTTTGGGGAACCCTATGTGGGGATACAGTTTGGTATTTCTGTGAGCCTCAAGAGGGGTGCAGTTGGATTTGTTGGTATGCCTGGAGTTGGAGGGTTTTAACGATATATTCATCACGTTCCGACGCATGTGTAAAATGTCAACAGCAAGACTATTACTACATATTTTTAATGTAAATATGCTGTTAGCAAAATTACTAACTATGCAAAGTTAATAAACACATTATGCAGTTAATTAACGGTAACACTAATCATTTGTATTGCATACAATAATAAACTCCATAAATGTCTATCATATTATGCAGTTAATTAACAGTAATACTAATCATATGTATTGCATATAAAAATTAACTCCACAAATGTCTATGAACATATAACTGTGAACCTTGCTACCACGAAAACTGGTTATTGTCTTGGATTTGGTCCATTTTCTTGTAGTTTTCGTAGCATATCTTCAAACTTAGTGCTATTATGAATTATTTCTCCTCCATACTAGCATGCACCGCACCTCGAAGAACGCTTGGAAAATAAGTGAAACTATTAACATGATCAGATCAGATGGTTTCCTCTCTTTTTAAGCGGTTTGGGCTCGTCCGAGAAGTATGCAGCACGTGCAGAGATAGGGGCCTACTGACGCCACAGCCACATTCGAACAAAACAGATGCTAGCGGTTTGTTGTCAATGGGTAGATCCCCCTACAAAATGGGCTTTTATTGATTGTGAACTAACATTGTTACTCATAGATTGTCAGGAAGTGGTCCCCGGGGAGTATGAATGGTTTTCTCCAAAAAATATTTGAGAATGTCTGATTATTATCTATAGTTGCATTCTTCTTGCAGATTTTAGAAATCGATAAACCTGTACGTGCGGTTCACAATATTATGATTACAATCATGAACAAAACAACTCAAAACCTTTTTTAAACCAGCCAATTGCACCTCCGTTTGTGGCACACGAAAAAATCAACGTAATTACCGCTCCCTGATTTATCAGCCTGAAAAATATTTTGTTCCATATTTCAAGATATTATCAAATCCTTGTACGATATTGAAAGGTTATCCTTCCGCACTTTGCGATGAAAGTTGCGTAATTCACAACAAAACATATGTTGTACCGCGATCGATTTTGTCACTGCGATCAAGTAGCTTGCGTTAAAATGTTGTTTTTACGTTCCAGAATACATAAAATACCTAATTTGTTTCAACCATATATGCTTCTCACTTTCAACTTATGGGAACCATAAGGAATTACAGTATGGCATTCAGAATAATGATTACAGTTTGGAACAAAACATAACACCATGCTAACATATACAACGGGAGATATTTGTTAGAACCAGAGCTGCAGCGTGACGTCGCACTTCGTTGCTCTATGATGGACAGAACCTGTACAATATTTGACGACACCATCTTGCATCTTATGAATTGACCATACAGCTCCAAGTCTGTATGAGGCCATGACCTGTCTAATTAAGTAACCGCTCTGCTTGGTACGTCTTCATGCGCAAACAGGAATGTACACACACAAACTGTATCTATAATGAGCATACTCTCGCTCTCCCCCCCTCTCACTCTTTCTTATACAAGTCATGAGGCCATGACCTGTCTAATTATTGGTACGTCTTCATATGTACACACACAAACTGTTAGAGAGCTCATCCTCTCCCTCTCTCCCCTCCCTCTCTCCCTCTCCTCTCTCCCTCTCCCTCTCCTCTCCTCTCCTCCTCCCCTCTCTTCTCCCTCTCCTCTCCCCTCTTCGGATCTGATGACCTTCCTCCCCCCCTTTCTCCCTCCCCTTGCTCTCCTGTACCTTTATTGTTTGCTGAAACTTCATACACACGTATGCATGCATACACTGCACACCGCGCGGCACACACACACCACATGACTCTTTCTCTCTCTCTCTCTCTCTCTCTCTCTCTCTCTCTCATTCACTCAATCTACCTTTATGTATGTGTCTTGTTTTTAAACAATTATTCTATGCACGACACCAGAAACTCATTTTAGCTCTTAATCCATTGTAATTGATGGGAACGTAGTGTAACCTATAAAACGAAAACGTTCGCTAGTGAAAGCCAGCACGAATAAGGAGTACGAGTCATACAATAACTAGACACATGTATCGGGTGTAGCAGATTTTATAAAAGCAAGATTTGCACGTGGTGTGAGTTGAGTTAGTATACAAAGGAGAATCGTACATTTTACAGAGAGATAGAGATTACAAACTACACAGGTAATTTCCACCGCTAATTCGACTTTCGTAATTTGGCTTCTCGTGTTCTGTCCCTTTGCATCAGACCTTTCGCGGATCTACAGGTGAGTACGTCAGACTCAGCAAAAGCTTGGACAGAGAGCGTGTGCACATCATCGCCACATTGACTGCGTGATCTGTCGAAGGAGTGACAAGTAGTACTGTTGTTGTCATGTATATGTCGAGAGATCTGTTAGTTGGCAGCTGTCATGCCCCGAGGCCGTGTAGCAGACGTTTTCCAGTCACTTTCAGTTTGTCGTGACCGTTCCATTCTGATTCGGACTGCTCTCATGAAACATTAAGGGGCGGTCACGTGACTGCTCTCGCGGTGCATGACGTATCGGTCACGATGAACAGTTATACGTGAACGAGCTTTGCTAAGATTTCTGGCAATAACTTATCTCTGTGTCCACCGGAAATGATGCACAAATTGAGGCTAAATGAATAGCACTTACTTCAATACGTCATAAAGTAATGAAATGATTACTTGACACTTCTGCAACTATCAACACAGAGGTTAGGTAAACTATGATCGATTGTTTTAATTCGTTCGCAAAGATACGCACTCTCATTGTATTCGCTTGCGTCATGAGATGAACAGAGACTACTTTATTCTACGCATCCGAATGAAATGCGAATTTGCGTATGATGTAGTTTCTAATCTTTAAAGAACC